>JBBPBX010035816.1:0-31845 GCA_038048925.1 Garcialebias charrua | reverse complement strand
TGCCGCGTTAGCATAAATTTCCCGACTTACGGCAAAAATCCGGACTTACGAACGACACGTGCCATGAGTTCCGACTTACATCAAAATCGGGTTACGAACGGCCCGTAGGTCCGGAACTCGTTCGTAAGTCGGGGACTACCTGTATGGACACCATTATTCAATATGGTCACCACAGATTGTGCATAATACTTGAAAATGATGTCATAGTGAATACTTATAGTTTAAAAAAAGCTAAGTCTGGTCCTCTGGACATTCCAAAACAAAATAAAAGGTAGAAATGTTTCGACGAAACGTTTCTACTTTTTTGGTTTGTTTTGTTTTTTGAATGTTCAGAGGACCAGACTTAGCTTTTTTCTCGATTTTTCTACCTGGATTATTGAGCATGCATCAGGGTAATACTTATATTTGTACAGAAATCACCTTAGAATGCATTACAAATTGTGCATATGTTTGTTTTAATTGAAGTAACCATTTCTGCTAGCTTCAAGACTGCACTAATGTGACCTTTGACCTTGGAGTCATCAAGGTCACCTGGTGACCCCAACGTCAGCAGGAAAAACATTTACATATATTCAGTGACATCCCCACTGAATTTGATTAGGATGATGTTTACCACTTAGAACTGGTGTTCATTTTAATAAACACTTCTTTTCAGTCAGAAATGTCTATTAATTGACACAATTTTTTTCTCTGTTGCTATGTAAATAAGCTTAATTAAAGTACCTTAAAACTACTACTTTGAATGACAATATCTCCGGTTTTATTCATTCAATATTAACAAATGAGGTGTCCTTTTGTTGCATTTTTAGTGCTCTTTCTTTTTGTTGCAAGCAGAAGGCCATTAAAACAACTTTTGAAAAATGTCCAAGTGCCTATATGGTCCGCTCCGTCGTCCTCGTACCACAACTATTCTCCGAAAGGTAAATAAAATAAATAAATACAACTATTCTCCGAAAGGTCCTGATTGTAACGCAAGTAACGAATGTAAGGTTTTGTTAGTAACTGTAATATATTACAGGCATTTTCAAAGTAGTGCGTTACACTACTACGTTACTGCAAAATGTAATGTGATTACTGTAACGCGTTACTAAGTAACGCGTTACACCCAACACTGACTGTGATTTAGTGAGTTTATTGAAGTTATTTTGTACTGACTGAACTGCACATAACTGTTATAACAAAGCAAAAATAAAAAGGCAACAGTTGAAACTAAGGATTCTTGTTGCCTTCTTAAGCTGAGCATTCAGAAAAAATGTTACACTCACTATTATTGATCTTATTTCAAAGAAGTGGTGAGGCATTTTCTGTTAGTTTGTATGCAGCAAAGTACAAGGGTGACAGCGCCAAGATGGCTGCCCTAAATCCTGCGTTTGAGCAGGCTATGCTTGGTCTACTGTATATAATGTCTATGGGTAGTGTTACCTCAAGCTATTTACTAGCCACCACTAAACGTTAGAAGAAGAACACCCTGCAGGACCCAATTGTCTCACCACCTGTTGGTGGTAATGTCCCTTGAGCTATTTAATGCTCTAATCTTACTTTATTGCCTTTTCAGCTTGTTTTAAACCCATGTGTTTTCCATTTTGTTTCTTTATAATAAAGATTATTCTCATATATGCACAAGGTTCCTGTTAACATTGCTTAACACATCGATCGCACTGCCCTGTAATCAGTTAAACTATTTTTACAGTAAGGTACAGATTAGGAATTAATTAGGTTTCAATTGGCCCTGTAATATTAAAGGTTAGTATTTCATTAAATTTAAACGGTAATATTTTGTCAGGGATAATTCAAAGTCAAATGCAAATGGATAATTTGGTTTAAACTGTCCCTTAAACATTAAAAGCGTGTTTCTTTAAACGTAAAAACAAAGTATTAATAATTAAATGTTTGTTGATCAGGAAACTCGTTTGGGCATCCAAGAACAGCTTCATCGGGGTTGATGTTGACGTCTGTGCATCCTTGGAAAAGCTGCTGCACCCACGACCCGACATCAGGAAGGATGGTGGATGGATGGGTTCATGTTGACGTCTTGTGCATCCTGGCAAAAGCTGCTGCACTACCCATGACAACATCAGGATGGATGGATGGATGGAGGGCTGTTCAAATCTAATAATCTTTTTCTTATGATTCTTTAAAGGTCAAATGCAAATGGAAAAAAATTCTTAACTTCCAGTATGTTTTTAAACAAACACTATACTGTACACACTTAACATTGTAAAATATGTTTAGGAAATTATTGTTCAATGACACCATTTAAGAAACTATACTGTACACACTTAACATTGTAAAATATGTTTAGGAAATTATTGTTCAATGACACCATTTAAGAAAAAAAATGTTTTTTATGAAAACTAAGAAGTGAAAAAAAGCACAAAAATAAATACTGTATCCACCTAAATGATTTTTTTCCTGTTGTCTCATGGGCTTCCTCCAGAAGACACAAGTTGATAAATTCTGGTGTTGACTTCTTTCTCTTAACTGTAAAAAAAGAAAAACATGGTTACCGGTAATTCAGTCTAGATACAGTTTTATATGTAGATATATTTTACAAGATATATATATAAGATATATATACATATATCAAATATCTCAGAAACCACAAAGCAGATATTTTTCAAACTAACACAGTGTAATCACAAGGTGTTCATGTACACACTAAGCTGTTGGAGTTATTTGAAATTAAATTCGATTTTTTTATTGGCATAAGTGTGTCGACCTAGCTTATATTTTTTCTATTAGTATTTAACACATATCTTATATCTCAGAATCCACAAAGCAGATATTTTTCAAACTAACACAGTGTAATCACAAGATGTTCACGTACACACTGTAAGCTATTGGAGTTATTTTAATTAAAATTCGATTTTTTTATAATTTATTTTCGTAGCACATGTGACAGGTTTGGAAGTAGTCAAAACAAATCAATTTAAATCCAGCAGATTTGACCACAACGTGACATTACTAAGGAATTGTTCACCTGAGGAACCCTCGTGGTATAAAGCCAGCTATGAAATATATTTTTTAAGCTTTTATTTAGCTACATTTAAAAGAAAGAACGCCGATCGACCGCGACCACAACCACTGCCTTACTGGTTAATGGAGTGGCTGTGTTGTATTTCCCATCATGCTTAGCGTTTTTTTAGGTTTTCCAACTGAACCATGAGTAAGAAGGACGTGTGGGGTGAAGACATGCCTCCTGTTAGCTGCTAAAATGTGTGAGGTTCCTGTGGTTAGGCTCAGAAAGTCTTCATTGGATGTCTCACACCGTGTTGAAATGTTCTCAGTTCAAAATCTTCATTATACACAATCGTGTACTTGAACGGTATCGGATCGGGAAAGTACGATCGATACCCAGTTTCAAAGTATCGGTATTGGATCGGAAGTGAGAAATGTGGATCGTGCATCCCTAGTCCTGATGTGAGGATGCAGGAGAGGGCAGATGACACAGAGCAGCAGGTCTGTTGATCAGGTCAGGTGTGTTCCAGTTTTGGCTGGAGTCAGTGATGTAGATGCAGGACAGGGCTCAGCAGGTGTTGTCTGTTGAAAGAGACACAGACATGAGGGTCTCTATGAAACCGGGATAAATGCAGCACACGAAGCTTCAAATAGAAGGGGTTCTTTATTCTCAAAAATAAACTATTCCCTCTGAGTTATGTATAAAAAAAACAAGAAAAAGTCCGTGTTTCGAACGGCAGCAAGCCTTAGCTTCAAATAAAATGGCGGACCGACAACACGGTTAGCACCCAACAGAGTAGCATGCAGCTGCACGTAACAGCTGAAATCTAACAGCGTGAAAGCTACTGCATAACAAACGGCAGCGGCACTCTACGAGAGAAAACAAACAGAAATAAAACATTAGCATCGTCTCTATAGCTTCATTCACGGAAGATAACAGAAATAAAACATTAGCATCGTCTCTATAGCTTCATTCACGGAAGATAATTCAGTTCCAACAATTACCGAACACTTGGATTCTCTTTTCACGTGGCCAGAGTTGTCTCCTTCACCAAGTCTCAGATAAAATGTCCTTCTCTTCCGTTTTTACCAGTCCGTGCTACCGTACATAAACAAAGGGTTTTTTCTCTATTTCCGGTCCTTTTAGACCTCTCTGTACCAACAGCACCACATGCTGACAAAAACAAGAATTACAACCATAGGTGAAATTAAAGCAAAACATGGTTTTTAAAATACATTTGACATGTACCCATTTTTCACCTGGTTACATTCTCCCCTGCTTAAATGTCATCGTCCTCGGTGACAAAGCAACTGCTTTTTACCTCTTTTAAAGCTTCTCTAAAAAAAACACAGAACCTAAGCTTGCAATAATCTGTGAAGCCATTTATGAGTTCATTTCTGGCCCCAACACTGACCTAGGTTGGTGATGTGGGTTTGGGTGTTTCCCTACATTCACTCTTCTACTCCTGCGGGGAGCAGGTGTGTGAGCTTGTCTAACGCCAGGAGGAGACACTGGAATCTCACCCAGTTGGTCAATATCGCATGCTTCATTGTCAACATGCTCAGTCTCCCTCTGTTCAATCACAGGAAGTTCACATTCGGAAGTCAACGGAGTCTCTGCTCGCTTCTGAACACTTTCACCACTAGGACAATTTTCTACACCTGAACCAGGATTTAAGTCAAAAGAAACCTCTTCAATGACTATACCCCCATCATACTCATCAGATGAGGCAGTGTGTGATTCAGTAGTATTTGTCTGTTTGGCTACAGTGTTCTCACTGTGTCCCTGGTTTGTGTCTGGCACATGGACACATGACCTGATGTCAGCCCTGTTAACCGTTTTTGTAGGCCCTCCCTCTGCAGGTCGTACTATGCAAGTTGTGCCTACTACGTCTACGAGTTGGTAAACAACTGGACTCCATGCATCCTGAATTTTGTTACGACCAGCTGGTCTGTGTCTCAGGTAAACATACTCTCCAACCTCAATCGAAGGACAGTACACTTTGTGACTATGCCGAGCAACGCGTTTCGCAGCTTTCTGCTCTGCATACTCTTTTGCTCTTTCATGTGCCTCTTTGAGTCTTTGCTGGTGCACAGCAAGCCAATCAAGATTTTTATCAGGAGAACTTTCATGCGCAAGCAATGCATCAACAGGAAGATGTGGTTCTACTCCATAGAGCAAGAAGTAAGGGGAATATCCGGTAGTCGCATGTGGAGTAACATTGTACGCATAAACCAGCTCAGGTAAATGTTCAGGCCAACGCCTCTTTTTGTCAGGTGGAAGGGTGCGCAACAGTTCATGCAGAGTGCGGTTAAAACGCTCACACTGGGCATTTCCTGTCGGGTGATGGGGTGTTGTACGTGTTTTTTTCACACCATACATTCTACAAAGTTCAGCAATAACCTCCGATTCAAAGTTACGGCCCTGATCTGAGTGAAGACGCTCAGGTACACCGTACTTCATGAACCACTCCTTTAAGAGGACTTTGGCTGTGGTCTCTGCTTTTTGGTCACGTGTAGGGAACGCCTGGGTGAACTTTGTAAACACATCGGTAATGACTAGAACGTTCTCACGGCCATCGGAAGCTGGTTCAAGGAGTGTGAAATCTACTGCCACCACTTCTAAAGGTCGTGTTGCCAAAAAGGATTTCATTGGAGGGTGAATCTTTGGGTGAGGCATCTTTGTGAGAATACAACGCTCACAGTTCTTAACCCATCGCTCAACATCGTTATGCATCCCTACCCAGAATGCTCTCTGTCTCAACAACTGTAATGTCCTCTCTATTCCCTGATGTCCCATAGAGTCATGGACACTCTTCAGCACAGCTGCTTGTAAACAACCTGGAACAAACAACTGAAAGCACTCTCCAACACGATCATCCTTCACCACTCTGTACACCAACCCATCACGTATCTGAATGTGTTTCCATTGTTTCCACAATGATTTGGCAGCACCAGGAAGATTCTTCCTTTCTTGTGAACTTGGCGGGCTACCCCGATCCACAAACTGTTTTAGAACATTTATCACTGGATCTTGACACTGAAATGTCCGCAGCTCTTCCTTGGAGTAACCGGGAAGAGTTGGTGTAGCCTCTTTAGCATGTGAATTGGATTTATCAGTAGCCCTGTTTCCATCCATTTTCATTTCGAATTTTGAGCTACCTCGCAAATATGTAAATACAAATTAATGCAGATCAGAAGTGTTTCCATCTACTGGCTTGAAGCGCTTTTTCCAAGCCGCGCACAGCGTCATTACGTCAGACGTCAGCGTCATTACGTCAGACGTCAGCACTGCGCATGTCTACAGTAGACCAGAGAGTAAACAGGAAGTAGCGGTTGAAAACAGAACCCGGTCACACATCTCGTCAAAATGGGGAGAATATTTCAGGTACGTGTTGCTATCGGGCGAGTTGTATTTATTCTGTCATGCCAACTAGTTTTAGCGAGTTACATGTTGTCCGGAGCGGAAACAGCTGATCAGTCACGTGACGTGAATGTGCGCTACGGCAGCACGAGTCGGCAAATGTGTTTCCATCTGTCGTTTTGCGCAGCTGCTCGGTTTCGCAGCTCCCAAAAACCACCTCAAGCGAGCGTATAAACTTTTTGGCGAATTTCAGGAAGTAACTTCGTATTTTGCCGTTTCCATTAAGCTTTTCTGCTGCGATACTTCAAAATGCGCACCTAGAAACCTTGATGGAAACACGGCTAGTTTCTGCAGCCCTAATCTGGTTTACCTGACAACATTGGACCCCAGCTGTAACCAGCTCGGGCTCAAGGGCAGTGCCTCTACAAATCAAATTGCAAATTGCAATGCAATCATCAAACTCCTCATCATCAGTTGGTTCTGGCTCCCCTGCTAACGGGTGTCGTGACAGTGCATCAGCGGCGGCGTTACACCGACCTGGCCGGTACTGCACATCAAAGTCGAAGGCAGCTAACTGTGCTACCCATCTCTGTTCAATAGCCCCAAGTTTTGCACTTTTTAGATGACATAAGGGATTGTTGTCTGATACCACAGAGAATTTAGAGCCCAGTAAGTACCCCCGAAACTTCTCTACTATTGCCCATTTAAGTGCAAGCAGCTCGAGTTTCATGCTGCTATAGTTTTTATCATTTCGCTCTGCATTTCTCAGCCGTCTACTTGCATATGCAATGACCCGTTTCTTGTCACCTTGCTGCTGACACAAGACAGCTCCTAAACCCTGACCACTAGCATCAGTTTCCAAAATGAAAGGACAAGTGAAGTCTGCATAACCCAAAATCGGAGCAGTCACAAGCTTTTCTTTCAATGTGTCAAATGCAATTTGACTGTTGGTGTCCCATAATGCACTTAGTTTTTGACTAGCTTTGGCTGTAGTAGCAGCTCCTCGACACTGATTCACTAGGTCATGTAGTGGGGCTGCGATCTTTGAAAAGCCCTCAACATACCTTCTGTAGTAACTACATAGGCCTAGAAATGATTGGAGTTCCTTAACGGTGCCAGGCACCGGCCATTCCTTGACTGCTGCCACCTTGGAGGGATCAGTTGCGATACCCTCTGCAGAAATTTGGTGTCCAAGGAATTTTACTTCCTTCTGCAAAAAGTGACATTTTTCCCACTTCACTTTTAATCCAGTGTCTCTCAAACGTTTAAAAACTAGATCCAGCCGTTCCAAATGAGACTCAAAGCTTGGGGAGTATACTAAAATGTCATCCAGATAGACTAACATGATGTCGAATATCAGGTCACTCATAGTTGCTTGCATCAATCTCAGTGGTGTCAAAAGTATTCACATTCATTACTCAAGTAGAAGTATAGATACTGGGATTTAAAATTACTTCTGTAGAAGTAGAAGTATCAACTCTAGCTTTTTACTCAAGTAAAAGTAAAAAAGTACTGGTTTCAAAACTACTTAAAAGTATAAAAGTAAAAGTAGCGTAAGAAAAAGCAACAACAAAGTGTTACGTGATACGGATACGTGTTTTTGAATTATAAAAATATGTATAAACAAATTATTACACAATTAACCATTTATTTTTAGTGCAAATAGAATTGCCAGAAACAAACATATCTTTTGAAAATTATGTATCTTTCTTAAACAGACCTCTGTCCTGCTTAATAACTTAAAACAGAATTATGTATCTTTCTTAAACAGACCTCTGTCCTGCTTAATAACTTAAAACAGTATTAAATAACAAAAAATCAATACGAACATTCTGTAATAGTGCATTTAGTGCAACGTGCAAATAAAGTTTGTAGTAAATTTGTAAACATAAACACATTGTGCCTCAAAGGCCATGGCTTTCCACTTGTAGTAAAAATAAAAAACTTGTAAACTAAACAGTGGAACGTTACATTATAGAGTCAACCTATTTTTTCCATTTGTTTTTCTGCTGAGATCGTGCTGCAGCAAGGAATGCTCTGTTTTTCAGTGCCAAAGAGTAAAACTCTGAGCAAGACATTTCATAATTTAGACTGACAATGAGCTCACTTCTAATTAGTTCAGTAGAACATTTGTTTCGCACATCAGTCCACTTACTTTTCATGAAAGAGAAAATCCTTTCCACAAACCCAGTGGAAGATGGGATGCTGAGGACAAAGGATACAACAGCTGGATGTTGGAGAGGTCAGCTGCCTGAAGAACTTGCATCCACTTCTCTGCTGTTCCCTGGGACTGCCACCTTTCTTTCTCCTGAGGTGAGGTGGTCTATCAGGCTGTTTGCAGTCACACATTCCTCATACAGCTCATCCATAGACATGTTCAGCCTGCCAAAAGGTGTTAAAGTTCATTAGTTTATGTTTATGTTTATGTTTATTAAATTTGTTCATTTTTTTACAAAAGAAACAATACAAGGCAATCTCATAATGATAGTGTACAAAATGTAAAAAAATGAAAGGTGGCAGAAAGAAGAATAAATCTTATTATATCTGCCCCTTATCTCCAACAATCAGATTAAACAACAGTAGTCAAACCATGTAAACAATAATAATCTTCAACCAACTTTTTCCAACAATCAGGTTAAACAATAATATTCTTCAACCAACAGTACAAAATGACTAATTCTTTTTAGTTTTCTAACTAATACTAATACAGTACAAAATGACTAACACTTTCTAATTTTCTAACTAATACAATACACATTACGTTATTTCACATATATTTTTTTAACATATTTGTTTTGATCATTTTTTTAAATGTAAACATTGACTTGGCATTTTTAACTACATTCTCCAAGCCATTCCATAATCTAATTCCCTGAATTGAGGTAGAACGTCCCTTCAAACTGGTTCTGAATTGTGGTTTTACAAACAACTCTGTTCCCTTAAGATTATAACAACTTTGTCTTTTAACAAAGTGCATTTGGATATTTAAAGGTAATGCATTATTTTGAGCTCTATACATAACTGATAAAATATTATAGTCTACCAAATCATGGAACTTCAGTAATTTTAGTTGATAAAATAATGTACTTGATGGATGACGGTAATGCTTTCTAGTGATAATTCTTACAGCTCTTTTCTGTAATACAAAAATAGGCTTTGTGATTGTTTTACACGCATTCCCCCAAACATCAATACAATAGATTAAGTGTGGAACAATGATTGTGTTATACAACAAATACAGAGCTTTATCATTCAATAGGTCTCTGACTTTGTACAGTACTGCTATCGATTTAGCTATTTTTATTCTTACAGAATTTATGTGTTGTTTCCATGTCAGTTTGTCATCAATGATAACACCCAAAAACTTCACCTCATTCACTCTACAAATCTCAACATCCTCAATTTTGAGTGGAACATCGACAGTTTTCTTTCTATTACCGAATATCATGTAATTAGTTTTCTCTAGATTTAATGATAATTTATTTATTTTAAACCAAGTTTGTATCTTGACAAATTCTGTCTTTATCAATTCTAACATTTGTTCTATATCTTCACCTGAACAGAAAAAATTAGTGATACATTAGTGTATTAGTGATACATAGCCTAGGTTATGTAGTGATAAATAAATGGAAAAACGTGTATTGTTTATATTTATAATTTAGCATTGTATTTAAACTACATTTTGAAATGTATTTATTAATTTACCTATATGAACTGTGTTTTTTTAAAGATGGACAAGGTTGTATGTTTGCATAGTGTAAAGTAAATTCACAATTATGTATTTATTTGTACGTGTCAATTGTACACTTTTGTTTATAACTATCAATAATTAAACATGGTTCACCACTACACTGGAAATTATTGAATTTTTACCTGCCAACCAGGTGAAGACTTTCAGTGATCTTCTCCACTTCCTCAAAGGATATTTTTCCAGATGCCAGAGAGAGGGGCTGAAGGTGAAAGAGCCAGTTTTCCTCTGAGAAGTCAAACCACTTCTGGACAGAACTGATGGCAGTTTTTTTTTTTTACATACCATATCTGCCTCTGGTGTTGCCCGGTGCAGAACAAATTGGTCAAGGGTTCTCCTGGTTTTGTTGTCTTTCACGTTTATATTTATTATACAACATTAGTATGTTACTAGGTCACTAGAAGTCAGTAATCAACTGATAAAAAAAAAAAAAATCTTTCAGCTTACCTCAATATTAGGCATGTAACGTTGTACGAGATCTCGCGATATTAAACTCCCGCGATATCTCTCGTTGAGAGGTAACGTTGTCTCGCGAGACGCTAATGCTAGCGCTAGCAGAGCCCCTAGCCAGTCAGCGTCACGGACAGCATGGCTTCGCCGGATGAAGTTGCTATAGAAGACGCCCCAACTACTGATTACAGTCCCGCAGACGCCTCTACATTGATGGAGGGTCCCAGCGCTGCCGACGCTGCCCCGGATGTAAAGACACACGTAAACACCGGTGTGACCGGTGTTGCCAGATAGAGTCCCACCCACCCAAAGCACTCTTTACCCGCAAAAGTCAGAAGGAAAATCGCGGTGAACCGCCCAATCTGGCAACACTGGTGAGTGACGACGGCTGCTGAAGCGGATATTATGTTCAATTTTTGGAAAGTCCTGCGTGAATATCTATATTCTACAAAAAAAAAAACGGCAAAATGAAAGAAAAGTAACGAGGCTATTTTTAAAAAGTAAGGAGTAGAAAGTACCAGTAATTGCGTGAAAATGTAAGAAGTAGAAGTAGAAAGTAGGCTGAAAAATAATTACTTTACTAAAGTATAGATAACTAAAATTTGTACTTAAGTAAAGTAACGAAGTATTTATACTTCGTTACTTGACACCTCTGATCAATCTTTGAAATGTTGCAGGCCCGTTACACACCCCCATGGGCATGCGTACATACTCAAACAGCCCAAAAGGCGTGGTGAAAGCTGTCTTATGTCTGTCTCGATCATCCATGGCTACTTGGTGATACCCACTGGCAAGGTCAACTGTGGAAAAGTATTTAGCACCTTTTAGCGCATCAAAACTCTCATCAATACGAGGCAATGGAAATGCGTCTTTCTTAGTTTTTAGATTTAGCTTCCTGTAGTCTACACATAAGCGTATACTGCCGTCACCTTTGCGGACTACCACAACTGGTGAGGCGTAAGCGCTTTCACTCTCCTGTATGATTCCTTTTTTCAACAGTTTAGAGATATGCTCTTGTACTTCCTGGTATTGGTTAGGAGGTATACGACGATATGGCTGTGTGACAGGTACGTCATCCGCCAGCTTGATCTCATGTTTCACCTTATCTGTGTGACCCAGATTCTCCTCATCATCTGCAAAAACATCAATGTAGCTGGACAGCAATGAGCAGAGAGCGACACGCTCTTCCTCTGCGCCCCCCATGTCAAGTCTTTCCAAAATGGCTTGCACCTTACTGTCAGTTTGCACCATGTTAGGGTCAACTGAAACCTGTTCAACACCGGCAGAGATGCGTTGAAACTTTACTTGGCATGTCTGCTCACTCTCCGCAGGATCAACCTTTGAGATCATGCCTAGCCGTGTTCGGGGGCCTAACCACACTTCCTCGGCGGAGAAGTTAACCACCTGGAGCGGAAGAACATGGCTGGTCCTTGTGACAAGTGTTGGGATAACTGCTAATCCAGATGGTAGAGGAGTGGTCACTGGTTCGATGATCAACTGAGAGGCTGCATCTAAGGTTTTAGTGTGACCTTTTACAAACACAGTGGACATCGAGGATGCAGGGATGCGTACTTTGTTTCTTCCTGCAACCCGAACTACTGCCTTTCTCTCAATGCAACCGATCTGTACCTGTTGGAAAGCTGTCCTCCACCCAGAGTCCAAGGATCCACCCAAAGTGTTGTCAAACTCTGTTGTGACTAGCTGTCTGCATCTGTGAATGACATTCATACCGATTATGCATTCTTCAGAAACAACAGGGTTCAGTGACGGCTTCAGGACCAAGAAACCACAATTTGGGATCTTTAAACTCATCGTCTCAATTTCCAGTTCAATATATCCCTGATAAGGAATGTCAAGTCCATTCGCAGCAGTTATTTTAAGCCAACTATTTGTAGCTAGCATGCTCTCATCATCACCAATATATTTTCTGAAAAAATCATCTGTCATAGTACTGACCTGGCTGCCAGTATCTAGTAAACAATGTGCTGACCTGCCATTAAGTTTTAGATCAACCACTGGACATTTTCCTATGGCACGCTCAATAATTTGTTCTCGTGTGATCTCCAGTGTAGGTGAGTCTACGACATGACCCTGCGTTACCCGACTCACTGCAACCAGGGCCTCTCGTTTCCCGACGGACTAGAAATGGGGTACTCATCAGAGTTTTTGTATCTTCTCTGGGGACACTGTTTGGCAACATGACCAGCAGTTTGGCACTTGAAACATATCGGCTTACCGTCAGGGGTAAATCTTGGACCAGTTTTGGTCTGAGATGGTGTCTGGCTACTAGGATTTTTGTTCTGAATTGTCAGCTCTTTCACAGCCTTAGTGAGTTCTGTTATCACTTTCCCTTGCTCAGTGAGCACTTTAAGAACGTCATCCATTGAGACCGACTTCTCATTAGGTCTAGTTAGATTAGTGACTTTATCTTGCTCTTTAAGAGTTTTCATCACATCCTCCAGATGCATTGGATTTTCTGTCTCTTTAACTGCACAGCACTGTGCTTCGGCTTTAACAGTACGGCAGTTATTCACGTTACTCCTAACCGTTTTTGTGCTAGGGGCTTGGTCTAAGGACCACAAGTAAGCCTCCTCACGCACCTCTATAAAAGTGGATGTAGGTTTTCCTCTTACATGTTTTCGGAGTTCTCGTTTCAGTGAGAGGTCTCTGATGCCCTCAATGACACTGTGCTTCGGCTTTAACAGTACGGCAGTTATTCACGTTACTCCTAACCGTTTTTGTGCTAGGGGCTTGGTCTAAGGACCACAAGTAAGCCTCCTCACGCACCTCTATAAAAGTGGATGTAGGTTTTCCTCTTACATGTTTTCGGAGTTCTCGTTTCAGTGAGAGGTCTCTGATGCCCTCAATGAACTGGTCTCTCAACACTGCGTTCTCATTACCCATGGAATTAGGATGCTGTTTCCATACCAAACTAAAGGCCTGAGATAATGAATGTGAAAAGTCACGTATGTCTTCACCCTCCTTCTGTTTACAGTTGTAGAAGCTCTGTAAAAGTTGGGCAGCGCTACGTTTATCTCCAAATGCATCTTTTAAGTAAACAAGCAGGTCTTTTACAACATCACCATCAGCTTTGCGTAAACGCACTTCTTCCAGAGCTGGGCCTCTTAACAGCGACAGCACAAAATCAAACTGTTCGGGTGCAGATTGGTTTCTAGCAGAAATTACCCTTTCTACTTCTTCAATAAACTCATCCACACTCCTCCCATCTTTGTCAATGTCTCCACTAAATGGTGAAATGTGCCTTTCTCTGGGTACGTAGACATAAGACCTGGTAGGCTCATTATTTAGTGATGATATGACTGTCATGACTTCATCTTGCCTTCGGGCTAACTCATTTAGTTGTTGTAACACCCCAGCTTGTTCAAGTAACTGTTGTCCCTGCATCTCAATGTTTATGGAACCCTCTTGTTCAGACATGTTCTGAAATTATTATTATTATTTTTTTTTCAGTTCACTTAACAGTCAATGGAAGTATTAACAGTCAATATAAATATTAACAGTAAATAGAAATTTATATAGCAAAGGATAAATTGGTCGAAGTCCGGAGTCCGCCTGAGGTCCCTGGGCTGCTCCAAGACCGCTGCTGGGCGATGCTTCTCCCGCCTGGAATGCGCTCTGGTCTGACAATCGCCTCGGCTGAAATCCTTCACGACCACGCCAGCTGCAGACTGCTCAGCAACGTCCCCCCTCTGGTCTCGAAACAGATGCCTCCTCACCGACGCGATGCCCACGTCCACTCAGGTGTAGGCCACTTCTTCACCACTGCCGTTTGCTAATGCTACCGCTGCGCCGCCATATACATGCACTCGCAGAGAGAAAAAAACGAGAGACCCCACTCCTGGTACCAATATTTGAAACCGGGATAAATGCAGCACACGAAGCTTCAAATAGAAGGGGTTCTTTATTCTCAAAAATAAACTATTCCCTCTGAGTTATGTATAAAAAAAAACAAGAAAAAGTCCGTGTTTCGAACGGCAGCAAGCCTTAGCTTCAAATAAAATGGCGGACCGACAACACGGTTAGCACCCAACAGAGTAGCATGCAGCTGCACGTAACAGCTGAAATCTAACAGCGTGAAAGCTACTGCATAACAAACGGCAGCGGCACTCTACGAGAGAAAACAAACAGAAATAAAACATTAGCATCGTCTCTATAGCTTCATTCACGGAAGATAACAGAAATAAAACATTAGCATCGTCTCTATAGCTTCATTCACGGAAGATAATTCAGTTCCAACAATTACCGAACACTTGGATTCTCTTTTCACGTGGCCAGAGTTGTCTCCTTCACCAAGTCTCAGATAAAATGTCCTTCTCTTCCGTTTTTACCAGTCCGTGCTAACAAAGGTTTTTTTCTCTATTTCCGGTCCTTTTAGACCTCTCTGTACCAACAGCACCACATGCTGACAAAAACAAGAATTACAACCATAGGTGAAATTAAAGCAAAACATGGTTTTTAAAATACATTTGACATGTACCCATTTTTCACCTGGTTACATCTAGATGAAGCTGATTAAACAACAGCAATAAAAAGATAACTTAAACACAGACAAAAAGATGTGGTCCTTACTTTTATGCAAATGATGTGGCAGAAAGAAGATGGAAATCATGATGCAGGAGAGGGCAGATGACACAGAGCAGCAGGTCTGTTGATCAGGTCAGGTGTGTTCCAGTTTTGGCTGGAGTCAGTGATGTAGATGCAAGACAGGGCTCACCAGGTGTTGTCTGTTGAAAGAAACACAGACATGACACTGCACAAAAACCATAGATATACGGGAGTATCAGATGTGGTATATCCCCGCATCCTTCACATATACGGACAATTTCCGAGAATTTCCGTATCGCATCCTAGTTTCGGATATTCCCGGATACGAACGGATGCGATCCTTAAAAAATCCCAAAATCCGGATACTTTATCTGCTGCAGATCCAGAAATATGTGGCTCTGTTATCCCTAGGGATTACTGCTTACATCTCTTCGGATACTTCCCGCATATTTGACGTATGATTGGTTTATATTTACGTATACGTGACAGATGTCAGTCGGATATTTACGGATTTTTATCTGTGAAGTATCTGGATGTATGCGATTCCTCAGAGTTCCAGCAGATCTTTGACGTATCACGTTGAAGATGTCAGTCGGATATTTACAGATTTTTATCTGTGAAGTATCTGGATGTATGCGATTCCTCAGAGTTCCAGCAGATCTTTGACGTATCACGTTGAAGATGTCAGTCGGATATTTACGGATTTTTATCTGTGAAGTATCTGGATGTATGCGATTCCTCAGAGTTCCAGCAGATCTTTGACGTATCACGTTGAAGATGCCAGTCGTATATTTACGGATTTTTATCTGTGAAGTACAGGGAGGTATGCGATCCCTCAGAGTTCCAGCAGATCTTTGACGTATCACGTAGAAGATGTCAGTCGGATATTTACAGATTTTTATCTGTGAAGTATCTGGATGTATGCAATTCCTCAGAGTTCCAGCAGATCTTTGACGTATCATGTTGAAGATGTCAGTCGTATATTTACGGATTTTTATCTGTGAAGTACCTGGAGGTATGCGATCCCTCAGAGTTCCAGCAGATCTTTGGCGTATCACGTTGCAGATGTCAGTCGGATATTAACAGATTTTTCATTTATGCAAATTCATGCATATTTGGGAATATGATATACTCTGCCTGAAAATACAGGTTTTGCATGTAGGTAGACCGTGTAAAATAACACCAATGGTTACCGGTACAGTACTGTAGTTGTTTTTTTTACCCTAACCCTCCATTTATTTTTTTATTTTTAATATGTGAAGCACTTTATATAACTACATTTGTTTTAAATCTGCAATACAAATAGTTGGCTTCTAACATTTTTACATTTTAACATCACCCAGTTTTCTACATCAACATTAGTCTTTAATTTTGATTTATGTACCAACATCATGATGTACAAATCACAAGCTGGACCAAAAGCAGTCTAGTAAATACACAGTGGTTTGTATCTTCAGAACTACTACGGTAATGCAAACATCAGACATAAAAAAACTGACCATGACTTTAAATTTATTTTTTTATTAACACCCCCCCCCACACACACACACACACACACACACACACACACACAAAGAGGAAAAGAAGAGGAGATGTATGGATGCAGTTAGAGAGGACATGAAGGTAGTTGGAGTGAGGACAGAGGATGCAGAGGACAGAGTGAGGTGGAGGAGGATGACTCGCTGTGGTGACCCCTGAAAAGGGAAAAGCCAGAAGAAGAAGAAGAAGGTGCTCAAGGCAGCCTCAGGTTGCATTTCTCACTGGGCACTCTGCGATGGACTTTGTTCTGAAGCTCAGCAAATGTTTTGGAGTCAGAGGCGCTCCTCTCTCGCAAAATCCTCCATCCTCTTAATGTTTTAGGCAATCGTGGAGCTCAGTAAAGAAGTTGAATACTTTTCGCTGAAACACTGATGGAAAAAACAAAACAAAAACACACATTTCTTGATTAAAATAGTTATCTCTCCAACAGCAAGGTAGCTGGTTGATAATTTTTTTCAAGTGTCTCACTGCTAACTGATCAATACCGGTACTTACCATCCTGAGGCAATGGGAATGCCCATCTTCCAAGTTTGGTGTCCTGAACACGAGGGATCTTCTGTGGAGGCGTTGGACTCCTACACAGGTGATTTAAAGAAAAATTAGTGTGTCCATTTTCAATATACTGAGAGAAATACAGTGTACATGGTATTAAACCTACCAGTAGATGGTGCTTTAACACATCTGTTCATGAGGACTGACCTTACCTGCAAAAAAATATATGCTGAGTGAGTGTCATCCAGGACATGATAAAATCAGAACAAGCGTTCAATACAAAAATAACTTGACTTTATTTGTTACAGAAAACGTTTCACCCTCTATCCAAAGGGCTTTATCTCCTTTGAATTGAAAAAGCCCGAGGGTGAAATATTTTCTGTAACAAATAAAGTCCACAAAAACATTAATGTTACCGAAATACTGTTCATATACACTGTATTACCAAACAGCTGTACAAGCTCATAACTAATAAGTTCACAACAGTCAAATGTCGTTAAGGAGTTGACCGAACTATAAAGTTTTGAGCTCAGTTGAGATTTATCCCACTTTAATTGAAGAGGGCTCAATATTTCAGCCGTGGTGTAGTGGTAATGGCAGTCGTCTCCCGATCGGAAAGTTGGCGGTTCGACTCCCGGGACCCGCACCATGTGTCGTTGTGTCCTTGGGCAAGACACTTAACCCTGAGTTGCTCCCGGTAGGACTGGAAAGCACCTTGCATGGTAGTCTGCCGCCACCGGTTTATGAATGTGTGTAGCATTCAATATATGTGTAGCACTTTGAGATTTTCAGTAATGAAAAGTGCGTTATAAATTGAATTAATTATTATTATTATTATTATTTCAGAGTTAATTTGTTTGGAACGCTCAAAAGTTTTAGGAACCAGTGTGACGTTAGCAACGCCATTACGTTCTGGTGGGTGGGTCTTATTTCTCCCTTGAGTCAGCCATCTTGAATTTGCCTCGATACGGAGAATTTTTTCAAGTATGCCAGCCTGAGGATGTGAACTACGGTTTAATTTGTTTTTATTTGTAATGCACATTTTTTCTTGAACTTACATTCACATTTATCCAAAAAGTTGTGATGGGTCTTGAGGACAACAAACGGCTGAAAGGGTGTCTCCTGACGCTGAAGAATGACTTGTTCAGTGAGTGAATCACTCAGAATGTACTGTTTGTTGAAGTGAGTATTGAGGAAGTGTATTTTTTTAACCTTCTACTTCATATTTAGTTCATTGATTGTTAATACATAAATATAACCGCATTGGCGTATTGCTCAAAGTTTATGCACTGAATAACTTGTGGGAAACGACTGTTCAATTCAGGCACTATACACGTTTAACGATCCACTGACATCATCTTTGAACTTTGCATAAAATGTCACAACATATATATCTTGTATTATTCAACTATGTTCGTTTTTGCAAACAAAATGATAAATTAATGAAAATTCCTTTCAAAATGAGTTTAAAATTAAAAACCGTGTTTCTTCATGGGACATCCGACTACACACGAATGCAACTTCTGTGACGTAGGAGAAAGAACCTTTAGTCTGCGTCTGCTAGGATAACTCATAACGTATTCTCTGCCAGATCGCCTTTTTTTTTGTATAACTTGAAAAATGCCAGTACGTTGTATCGCATTTGGGTGTTCTAATATCATCAGTGAACAAGTGAGCCTTTTCACTTTCCCAAAAGATGTAAACCGTCATCAAGTATGGAATAAATAAAGCTGATTCCCCCCTCAGAGCTCCCTCACTTCCTGAAAAGGTAAGACTCAAATAAATACAGGTGCAGATCTAAATTAGAACCTGCTGTTTCTTGTTCATCTAACTTCCTGCTTCCAAAACTAAATACAAATAGCTCAAATCTTCACTTAGATTGATAATTTTGTTGTTTTATTTCTTGTCCGCCATGAATATTATTTCTTGTCCGCCATGAATATTTAAAAGGGGCGTTCTAAAAACGTTCTTTCTCCTATGTCACAGATGTTGCATTCGCGTGTAGTCGGACGTCCCGTGAAGAAACACAGTTTTTAATTTTAAACTCACGTTGAAAGGAATTTTCATTAATTTATCATTTTGTTTGCAAAAAAACATAGTTGAATGATACCAGATATATATGTTGTGACATTTTATGCAAAGTTCAAAGATGATGTCAGTGGACCTTTAAAGTGACATCATCTTTCTACTTTGCATAAAATGTTACAAGATATATATCTTGTATCATTCAAATATATTCGTTTTTGCAAACAAAATGATAAATTAATGAAAATTAATGCCTCCGATAACGCTCATAGAAAAGTTCTCCGGGGGGGGGGGTAGCAGACAAGACAAACAGCAGCTATTTTTTCCACAGTAAGCACATCTCAGGAGAAATTAGATATCCAGCCTTTCCCAAGGCTGTTTCCAAGGGAGTCAGATAAGAATTTAACAAATATTTTCACATCAGGCACACATTGTAATTTCTGTGGCCTTCAGTCTGTAAGGGCGATTCTGTTCCAATCCAATTCGGGACTTTTTCCACTGATCCAAGCTCTGACCTCAGATGTTGACCACAGCTGACCAGAGTCCCAATCCGAGGGTGATCTGTTCACCCTCTGGATAAGCTCGCAAACAGCTGATTTCTGATGTTGACCACAGCGTCCAGAGTCCAAATCCGTGGGTGATCTGTTTCACCCTCTGGATAAGCTCACAAACAGCTGATTTCTCGAGGTCACGGCGCAGACCAGACGTCGGGTGCTCCAGGCAGTTAAGTCCTGCTGAAGTCTCCCTCATTTTGCGATAGACCAGTGCTCCACAAACGCCAAAAAAGCAAAGCGCTGCCATCATAATCCAATATAATCCAAGATTCTTCACCTCCACAGAGCACTCCCAGGAATCCACGGAATCCATGGCGGAATCCATGGCGTATCCTCCGTCACTCTGTGAGGGTGGGAAGGCTCCCCTTGTGCCGTTCCTTCTGTAGAGATCTTGTTTGTAGAATCGAATGCCCAAACCTCCAATCCATCTTAATTTGCGTTCGAGGTGCTTAGCTGAGGAGCTGCCAGCAGCAGGGGGGGGAAGGACGGGAGAGGGAAGAGCTGCAACTGCCTCAGTCGAGAGCAAGGTTGGAAAGCATGGCGGACAAGAAATAAAACGACTAATTTAGCGATAAGTGAAGATTTGAGCAATTTGTCTTCAGTTTGGGAAGCAGGAAGTTAGATGAGCAGAAACGGCAGGTTCTAATTTAGGTCTACACCTGTATTTAATTGAGTCTTACCTTTTCAGGAAGCAAGTCAAAGTCAACTTTATTGTCAGAACTGCAATATGTACAGGACATACACAGGACCGAAATTGCATTTCTCTCAGTCCCTCGGTGCAACAGTAACCATCTAAACACACAAGGAGCTCAGTCCGAGGGGAGGCAGCTTATTTATTCCATTTTTGACGAAGGTCTTACATCTTTTGGGAAAGTGAAAAGGCTCACTTGTTCACTGATGATATTAGAACACCCAAATGCAACATAACGTACCAGCATTTTTCAAGTTATACAAAAAAAAGGCGATCTGGCAGAGAATATGTTATGAGTTATCCTAGCACGCAGACTGAAGGTTCCTTCTCCTACGTCACAGATGTTGCATTCGCGTGTAGTCGGACGTCCCGTGAAGAAACACGGTTTTTAATTTTAAACTCACTTTGAAAGGAATTTTCATTAATTTATCATTTTGTTTGCAAAAATGAACATAGTTTAATCATTTTATGCAAAGTTCAAAGATAATGTCAGTGGATTTAAGGTTCTGTTAATGCCTACCTTGATGCAGCACGTGATGTTGCCAGTTGAAGTAAGGCACAGTTGAAACAACTACAGTACTTTATTTTAATGTTTTTTTTTTTTTAGGTTTCCTTAAGTGCCTAAATGTTTTTAAACTGTTAAATGGCAGCACATTGTAAATGTTGTTGAGGATGGATTATACTTATACTTGTTAATACATAAATATAACCACATTGGCGTATTGCTCAAAGTTTATGCATTGAAATAACTTGTGGGAAACGACTGTTCAATTCATGCGCTATACACGTTTAAGGTTCTGTTGCCTAATGCCTACCTTGATGCAGTACCTGATGTTGCCAGTTGAAGTAAGGCACAAACAACTACAGTACTTTATTTTAATGTTTGTTTTTTTAGTTTTCAATAAGTGCCAAAATGTTTTTAAACAGTGTTAAATGGCAGCACATTGTAATTTTTGTTGTTGAGGATGGATTATACTGTATTTATAAGCTAGAGTTTTAATCCTTTGAGTTTTTCTCTTAAGGTGCTGGAGTCATTTCCTTTTTAGTTTGTTTTAATTTATGACAAGCACTTTGTTTGGAATATATGTATATATACGTATATATATTCAATAAAATAATTTGTTAAAATTGTGAGTATTTCATTATTGGGTCAATTTTGAGTGAATATTCCCCAGATTATGAGCTGAGTAATATAGAAAATTTTAAGTTTATTTCAAGCCGTATTTGTGTTGAAAATAATAAAAAAAATTGAGTGTATTTCAAGTATATATGAGCTGAAAATTTTGACAATTTTATGTGAAGTACTCCCTAATTATAAGTTGAGAAATATCAAGATTTATAAGTTAATGTTGAGATAATTTAAGACAACTGCACATGCAATTTTTAATTTGTATAAACTTAAATTTTTTTAAAAACATCACTCAATTTTTATTATGTAATCTGTTACAAAAAAACTTTTGAGTTCTGTGAACTTATTAGGGTTTACAGTGTACAAAAATACTGTTCAGCAATACATTGCTCTGTTGCTGGTCAGCGCATGCCTGTTTTTGTCTCCTTGAAAAATCCATCAAACAGTGGGCACTGGGCCAGACTTAGCTTTTTTAGAATCCGTGATACAGTTGACTGACACTCCCTGACACTCCCAATAGAACCTAACAGTGTTTGGTTGTACTGCGTTATGCCAGGCATTCCTCCAGACTTGTAAAACCTACCACGGTAGCAAACTTTTGAGTCATGGTCTCCATCCTCTCAATGTGCACAACTGAAGAGGTGGGTTGTACTTGTACTTGTTTTAAGTGATCGTGGAGGTCAATAAAGAAGTGGAAGACTTTTCGTAGGAACACTGAAATAAAAACAAATTTCTTGATTACAATTGCTATCTCTCCAATAGCAAGGCAGCAGTGCTATCTGATCAATACTTACCATCCTGAGGCAACAGGAATGCCCAGTTTCCATTTTCTGATCAGGAGATGTCAGCGCCGAGCTTGGACCTGGACGAGTCATCAAGGCGCCTGGACTGGATGATCCACTACCGGACCTAGTACCATTTCAATTTATCTTAATTACTTCCACATTTTATCACTGACATATTACAAGACCATGTCATAACACAAATGCAAGTTAACCATTACTGGATGGCCAACAATAATTAATTTAATGTATACTCACTGGGCGTTGACAGATCCTTGTGCTGAAGCGCTGCCATATTGAGGACCTAAAAACATAAAATCATAAGATTATTCAGCAATGCAAAATAATTAAGATGAAGCAAAAAGGTGAGCATTAGCTGTGACAGGTCCTCAAGGAACATTAAACACTCCACAAAGCCAGACAAGTCTTAAAAATAAAAAAAAGTTGGCATTAGTTGTCTAAAATGTTCAATTGTGAGAGGGCCTTATAAGACCTACGTGTGTCATTTACACAGTACGCTTTGCGTGTAAATAAAATGGCTCTGTCCATGTTAAAATATATGTTAAAAATTTACTAAACACCCTACAGTATTTTTACAGTCATTATTTTCGGGTTAAAAAATAAAAGTTTATCAATTAAAGTCTAGTGTTAAAAGTAATACTGTAGTGGTTCCCTTTAAAAAGAAACCAACAAGTTATGCTCTCATGGGGTATATACAGAAATTCTTAAGTTAAATTTAATACATCACAATATTTTTTAATACCATCACGACACTGAGCTGCAACCGTAGCGGCAACCTCTTGTACTTCAGTTTAGAGCAACTACCGTATTTGTAATTGTAAAGTGATAAGATTACTATCATTTTCTTCCTAAACTTTAGTAGTACATGTTTTATATTACTGGATAATATAATTTGCTTCTTGCCTCAATAAAAGCACTGACCTATTTGTTATTTAAATCTAACCCAAGAGAAAAAAATTGAAAACAGAACAGTTTAGTTAAAATAATTCAACACTGAATACAGTATATGCACAATTCAAGAGGGAGAAAAATAATAACTACTGTATTTTTCATCCTGTAGTCGCAGTTTTTTTTGTTGCATAATTTACATGCCTTGCAACTTATAGGCCGAAGTGACATATTTATAGATTTTTTTTCCCATATTTATAAACCACTTTTTGACTGAAATATGACCGTTTCCATTCATTCTGACTGGAAAAAACGAAAACTGCAGTTCCTGGCCCCATAGTAGTAATTGTATGGCATGCTGTTGTATCATGTAATAGGAAAACATGTCTATAATGACAAATTTAAAAAAGTTCAAGACAAAAACAACTGGACTTTATTTATTATACTATTTATTTTACTATTATACTATACTTTATTGTTTTTTTCTTGCACTTTTTGTTTTTTCTTGCACTTTTTAGAATTCACCATGTCCTGATGACTGAGAATCTTCAGTAGCTATTAATGACTTAATCGGCCTGCCATAAAAATCTCCACCTTTCTGCTCTCTGCTTCAATCCAGCAGCCAGCTGAAACACGGCGGCGAAATGCAGCTAATTTTACCATTAAAGTGCATTGATTAAGAAAATGATAGACAGAAACATACCTCTGTAATTTCGAGCTATAATTTCGAGCTAACAAATAATTGTTTAGGTATTTTTGTTGTTAAATGTCGGAGAAACGAGCCGTGCTCCTTTTTCCTGTTTGTCACCGTTGCGCATTCACGGTGCACACAGGCAGCGAAACTGTTTTTTTAAATAAAGCCGATTTAACCATTAAAGTGCATTTATTAAGAAAACGTTAGACTCATTAGCTTAGCTTTAGCGACAGCAGCAGGTTTTGTTAATTCAAGTGAACAAAGCTATGTAAAACAGAACCGATTACCTTCAACTTCTGAATGTCCAGTCTTGCAGAGTCCAAACCAGACGACGTCTTATAAAAAGCAAGTTTAGTAGCCAGTTGAGCTCTGAGACCGAGAGAGATGAACTCAGGAAATACAGTAGCTGCCTGCCTGTGCTCTGTTCAAGCAGCCTGCTATAACTATAGCCTGGTATAGTGGTTAGGGCGTTTGACTTGGGACCCGAAGGACGCGGGTTCGCGTCCCGGCCACTACACACCTTGGGGTGTCTATGAGTGCACACCTAATTCTCCAGCTCCCCGAGCGCCCTCTGGCTGCTCACTGCACCACCTGGGGTGGTTGGGTTAAATGCAGAGACGAATTTCGTCTGTGTATGGGAAACATACGCAGATGACAGACAAACACATTATTATTATTATTATATTTGAACGAAGCGCGGCAAAGCAAGAGGGGCGTGGATTGGTTTAGACGTGATCACGTGCTACTTCCCAGTTAAGCAAGAGGGGCATGGATTGGTTTAGACCTGATCACGTGCTACGTCCCAGGAAATGCATGCAAGAGGAGCATGGACTGGTTGGGATATGATGACAAAACAAAAAAGTACCAACAGTTACAGTTACAAAAGGTGATTCATAATATAGTGTAAATAAAACAAATAATGAGCAATAAAATAAAAAAATTACGTAAAAAAATTATATGAGGAAATTAAAATCAGCCAAGAAACTAAGAATTTTTCCAGCAATTTTTTCATTTACATATTAAAGATTTTGCATAGGACATTCTTCCAGTGGTTCACATTAGGTTTACATTAAAAAAAAAGACATTTATGAACATAGTGTTTAGCTAATATAATCAAATTGTTGATAGCATAAGGGAGTGGCTGTGTTGTATTTCCCATCATGCTTAGCGTTTTTTTTTAGTTTTTCCAACTGAACCATGAGTAAGAAGGATGTGTGGGGTGAGAACATGCCTCCTGTTCACTGTTAAAGTTTAGGTTCTTCCTGTTGTGAGGCCCAAAGTGTCAGGGTTTAACTCACACACTGTTAAAGCAGTCACAGGATGTGATTGAACATAAATACTCTTTGAAACTGGATTGGAAAATATCGGCAGGTTGGAACTGATACCAGATACTGAAACTATGCTGGTATCGGATACCGATACTGGATCGGATCGGCCCCATCCCTAGAAGATAGATGTCAGATCAGGTCAGGTGTAGTGCAGATGTAGTATGGACATGGACCAGGGGCTGTGATGCTTTGGAGGCTGTGGAGAGACAGGTGATAAATACAGTAGATGCAGCTATAACATAAAACAAAAAACAAAAGGAAAAAAATTAACATGTCACACCATCAGCGCTTCCAGCTGGGTTCATAACTTGTATGAGAGGTAGGATGTCAGAAGTACCAGGTTGGTCAGAGGGTGTGACCTGTGTGGTCCTTCTTGTCTCAGCTAGGGCCTTTGCCTGAAGCCTGGTCACAATTTGGCTGGTTGGATGTGTCTGTTGAGACTTGTTTGTGTCAGTCAACTGGTTAACAGGACAAAGACTTTCGGGTGGGGCTGAAGCCGCAGGTGCATTATATGAGGGAGGGTATCTGACCGGTCCGGTTTCATTGTCTTCCGATTTAACAAACATCGTTCCTGTCAGTCGAGTTTTTTGGTATTGTCGTTTGTTTTCTTTGGATTGCATAATCTGTTGTTGTCTTAGTTGTACCTCAGTCTGCCAGATTTTTGCAAATTTAAGTTGATCTTCTAATTTCTGTTTCTTTGTACCTTTGGAAAGCATTATTTGTTCCTGGAGAATGGTAACAATCATTTTCCAGGTGTCTACTTTGAGAGTTGGATTTATTTTATATGTTTTTATCCAATCTTGTAGGTATTTATCTGAGCCTGGATGTTTTTCGGTCATAAATCTGACGTCTTTGGTTGGCATTTTGTCTGAGGTCTTACTTTTGCAACCACCCATAATTATTTTTCTACGTTGTGTTTTTTATTAATATATATGTGTGAGCAGTTCAGATGGAAATGCCTATGGGCGTCTAAGTGTTTTCTGAAAAACAGGCTTCTAGAAAACTTCTGTAAGTTTTCCGGTTTTTCACTTTGGGATTGCTAATTCCCAAAAACAGATGGTTTTTAGGTCCAAAGAACTGTGTCACCTAAAATCCTAATAGAAGCTTGTAAGAACCGGTACCGTAATCCTTTAGTTATCACCGCCAGGTATCCGAATTACAGTACTGCTCGAACACACTTCTCATTCATTCATGCATGCTTTCAGTGTCACACTCACATATACAAAACAATTTTAAAGCTAGCTGCGCATTTACCTATATTTAGCTGAACCGCACTCCGTACCCAATTACAGATTTTTTGACTAGATTTTTTTTCCTCACACCTAAGTTCTTGGTAAAAATCGTATCCAATTCCAATTTTTTTTACTAGATTTTTATCCTCACACATGTAAGTTCTTGGTAAAAAATCAATCTTAAAGTTCTCTATCCTATCGTTAAAATAGTCGTGTACATCATACTATTAACTTTGAAAAATAGGAATATCACTTTTTAAAATCATGAGGTCTAGGTTCAGCTTTGAACTAGTTCTGTACCGTATTTTTCAACGTACAAGGAATTCCTATTTTATACTCACTCTTCTTGTCAATTGTGTGGAGTTCGTGTGGACGTCGTCAAACTGCTTACGATGACAGTCCAAGTCAGGCCTAAAAAGCTGGCCTGGAATGGGAACGATCGACCCTCCAGGACTGTCAGGTATGCCGTGCACGGGCTTCAGCTGCCTTCATCGGACCCTCGTCGCAGAAACAGGAATGAGGAACATCCCGGGTTCACGGCACCAGAAATGATGGGTTTTTGAAACCAAACCCCTGCAGCAACTAAAAAAGATTCACACACAAATGACAAGAGTTAACAAGTATATTTGATTTTGCAAAATGGGAGATTGTCCCCTCAAACCAGGCTGAGAACAAAATCCGAATTGGGGAAGTTGACACTCAGCATTTATACATCTGGTAGGTGGTTACAGAAACAGGTTTGCACAATAGATGTTTTTGAGTTTCTGACTGAGAAAGAAAACAAACAGGTCTTGAAACAAAAGAGAACATTCTAAAAAGAAACAAAGGAAAAACATTCTTTTTAGGGGCTTTTGTCTCAGTAAACAAGTACTGTGTAAAACAAGTATTTCCTAGCAAGTGAACATATACACAGTTTGAAATATAAGTTCTTAGATGATAAACATTGAAATACTCTAACAATGACAGAAACAGATTTTTTTTTGTGGTTTTTATTTACAAAATTTACAAAACAAATTCCCCTTACTCAAACCCCAGAAACTCCTCGTCCTCAGTATCACTCTGAAACAGTTCAGCAAGTGACGGAGGCAGCCTGCCACTAGTCAGAGGTCCCTGTCCCTCCTCCTCCTCATCACTGCTCTCCTCAGCATCAGCACCAGCAGGATGTGGGAGGATGCGCGCCTTCTTAAATCCTGCCTGGATGGTCTTTGTTGTGACTGAAGCCCAGGCCTTGTCTACCTATTCCACCGCCTGGGCGAAAGTCGCGTGCCGCATCCTCCCAGTGGCGGTGAAGGAGTGCTCTCCCGAAACCATCCAGTCCTCCCACAACTTTCTAAGGGAGGCCTTAAAGTCAAAGTCAACTTTATTGTCAGAACTGCAATATGTACAGGACATACACAGGATTGAAATTGCGTTTCTCTCAGTCCCTCGGTGCAACAGTAACCATCTAAACACTTTTTTTTTCTTTTTTTTCGGCTTTTCCCTGCGTTAGGGGTCACCACAGCGATCTAGTCGCATGAAGATTTAGCAGTTGTTTTTACGCCGGATGCCTTTCCTGACACAACCACAGGCCACCGAGCAACCACAGCCCTCTGTGTGGAGCAGAGAGCTGATATCTAGGGTTCCCGGGGGAGCAGATGGTGTGGGTTAAGGGACTTGCTCAAGGGCCCAGAGTGGGACAGATGAGGGTGGAGACAAGTGTGACCGCTTCACTTATCCCACCCACATCTTTGATGTTGTCGGTACCGGGGCTTGAACCGGGGACCTTCCGATCACAAGCGCACCTTCTTAACCTCTGCGCCACCACTCCCTAAAACACTCTCTAAACACTAAAACATTTAATAAACATAAGCATAAAATAGTAAAAGTGTAACACTGTCCTGAGTTTTTTCATAGTAGTATAAAAGTATGAAAATTTACACCAACACTGAAACACCAAACACCCCTAAAACACCAAACACCCAATGAACATAAGCATAAAATGAAATAATAAAAGTGTAATACTGTCCTGAGTTTTTGCATAGTAGTATAAAAAGTATAAAAAGTATATCTATAAAATAAACTGAAGGTTCTAGCATTGACATTTGCAAAGAGTGGCACAGCAGCATATGAGTTAATGTACACAGTATATGTATGAGGTAGTTGATGTTGGTATATAGGCAAAGTGGCATATGCAGTAAGGCACATAAGGCACATTTGGCATCCTTAGATAAGGCTAGTCAGAGAATACTGTATATGTATCTGCAGTAGTGTAGATAAAAGTAGTGTAAATGTAAACAGTAGTAATAAATGTAAACAGTGAATGTAAACAGTAGTATGACTATAGGCAGTAATGTAATACAAACATTAGTGCAAATATGAGAAGTAGTGCAAACTGAATGAGCACATGACCGAGAGTTTAGTGAATAACCCGTTTGATGACACAGGGTCCAGTGTTAAAAACTTTGTGTTGAGTGGTAATGTGTGAGAAAGTTTTTTGTGTTAAGGCAGTTCAAATGGGAGGGGAGGCAGAGCAGGCAGAGTGTTTAGCATTCTGACTGCCTGATGAACAGAGCTGTCTCTCAGTCTGCTGGTACGAGCCTGGAGACTCCTCAGTCTCCTCCCTGATGGCAGCAGTCTAAAGCGGCTGTGTAGTGGGTGTGTGGGATCACCTGCCATGCAGAGGGCTTTCCGAGTGAGGCGTTTGCTGTGTAAGTCCTGCAGTGAGGGCAAGGAGGTGCCGACGATCTTCTCAGCTGCTCTCACGATGCGCTGGAGGCTCTTGCGGCATGATGCAGTACCACACCGTGATGCAGCTGGTCAGGACACTTTCTATGGCACCCCTGTAGAAGGTGCACATGATGGGGGTTGAAGCTCCAGCCCTTTTCAGCTTGCGGAGAAAGTAGAGGCGCTGGTGAGCCTTCTTGGCCAGTGCTGCAGTGTTCCTGCTCCAGGACAGGTCCTTCGAGACGTGCACTCCCAGGAACTTGGTGCTGTCCACTCTCTCCACTGTGGTGCTGTTGATGGTCAGAGGGGCATGTTGTGCATCCCTCTTCCTGAAGTCCACGACAATCTCCTTTGTCTTCTCCACGTTGAGAGTGAGATTGTTGTGTCCGCACCACAAGGCCAAGCGGCTCACCTCGTTCCTGTAGTCCGTCTCATCGTTGTTGCTGATGAGACCTACCACTGTTGTGTCGTCCGCAAACTTGATGAAGTGGTTGGAGCTGTACGATGGTGTGCAGTCGTGTGTTAGCAGGGTGAATAGAAGGGGGCTCAGCACACATCCTTGTGGGGCCCCTGTGTTCAATGTGATGGTGCTAGATGTGTTACTCCCGATCCGTACTGTCTGTGGTCTCCCGGTCAGGAAGTCTAGCAGCCAGTTACACATACGAAGCTACGGTTTACACTGATGTCCAACGGCTGGAGCAGTTTTGTCAGCCCCCCTGGTATTATTGTTGGCACTGTGTCGTGAGTCTTTATTTTGGCCCGCATGGCATCAGTTATGTGGGCCCTCATGTTGTCCATGACCAGGAGAGCATTCTTGGTCCTGAAGAACCCATCAGGACGATGGACGAAGCATTTGGTGATCCAGTGCAGCATCATCGCCTCATCCATCCATCCTTTCGGGTTCACAGAGACCACTACTCTGGGGCTGAAGTCCTCTTGAGGCATTGTCTTCCTTTTAAAGATGACAGGGGGCGGGAGTTTGTAGCCGTCAGCACCACAGGCCAGAACCACTGTAAAGTGGGACTTCTCATGGCCTGTGGTGAGAATGTTTATGGACTTCTCCCCCTTCTGTGAGACACTGCGGCCTAATGGAATGTCAAACGTAAGCGTCACCTCACCCATATTAATAACGTGGTCGGCAGTGATCCCATATGTCTGGACCTGGCATGAGAAAGACAAAAGGCAGACATTAGCGTCGGGCTACAGTATAAACAAAATAATCTAGCGTGCGCACCCACAGACCCGCTGTGAGCGCGCCAACAGGTCTGTAACATTAAAATGTTTCTTTGTTTGTCCACATCACATCAGTGATGTGATGTGTATCACCATCAGAAGCATACATTAGCTTACAGTAAACAAAAGAATCTAGCGCGCGCACCCACAGACCCGTTGTGAGCGTGCCAACAGACCTGCAACATTAAAATGTTTCTTTGTTTCTCCACATCAGAAGCACACATTAGCTTACAGTAAACAAAAGAATCGAGCGCGCACCCACTGACCACAAACTCGCTGTGAGAGCGCGATTTTATATTAAATTAATAATGATCAGGGATTAACGCCAACGGCAATTGGAGAGAAGTTAGGGTTGGTGCGTTCGACTGTTGGAACGATAGTGAAAGACAAGCGCCCCGAATATAAAATCGCGCGCTCACAGCGAGTTTGTGGTACGATAGTGAAAGACAAGCGCCCCGAATATAAAATCGCGCGCTCACAGCGAGTTTGTGGTCACCCTGGTGAGGTGTTCCGGGCATGTCCCACCGGGAGGAGACCCAGAGGAAGACCCAGGCCACGCTGGAGGGACTATGTTTCTCGGCTGGCATGGGAACGCCTTGGGATTCCCCCAGAGGAGCTGCTCCAAGTGGCTGGGGAGAGGGAAGTCTGGGCCTCCCTACTTAGGTTGCTACCCCCGCGACCCGACCCCGGATAAGCGGAAGAAAATGGATGGATGGATGGATTAATATATTAAAATTTAGCAAGATACCGGTGCGTTAAACACACAAAAAAAACATGTTAGCTTAGCGGTACTGGTACCAGGTGACGCACGAAAGCAGACATTTTCGTAAAGTAAATAAAGAAACGAGCGCGCACTCACTGACCACAAACTCGCTGTGAGCGCACAATTTTATATTAAATTAATATATTAAAATTTAGCAAGATACAGGTACGTTTAGCACACAAAAAAACATGTTAGCTTACCTGCCGACTCATGAAGTCACGAAAGCTGTCCAGTTTCTCCTGGAAGTCGGCCGGGAGCTTCTGGGACATGGTGGTTCGAGCTCTGATGGACAAATCATGGCGCTTCATGAACCTGAAACACCAACTGGGGCCACCGGCAAACTCCGACACCCCCATGTCCTTAAGCCAGAGTGATGGTATGCAGACGAAGCTGCACCGTGGAGACCCCTCTTCCACAGGCGCGCTCGGAGAGGACCCAGGACTTGACCCCGTCCTCGAGCTCTGGCCACCTCGCTTTCAGGCCCCGGTTGGCCCGCTTCGTGCGCTTCATGTTCTGGAGGACTCCCTCTGACTTGCTCCAGCCACGGATCACTTTCTCGCTGACCCCGTACTGGCGGTCAGCCGCGCGGTTCCCGTGGACCAGGGCAAATTTCACCACCTCCAGCTTAAAATCTGCCGTGTAAGATTTCCTTTTTGGAGGCATGGTTGCTCTTGTCTCGTGGTTC
>JBBPBX010035814.1:7678-31846 GCA_038048925.1 Garcialebias charrua | reverse complement strand
ATCTCTCACACCTGACACATTCCTCTTTATTAACCCTCCTGCTGCCCTTGGGTCAAAACAGTTTGACCCAAGGGCAGCAGGAGGGTTAAGGTGCTTTGTTTTGCCATTTTGGCTGTTACTCACGAGCGTAACTGATAGTAAACCAGTTAAATCGTTATTATTCAGCAGGCTACTATGAAAGTGGAACAAATACCTTTTCTCATCAGGCTTTATTTTTGGATGAAGGACTCTCAGCATGTACATGTAACTGTTGAAGGTGACCAGTCAGATGTCAGTCTGCTAATGAACAGCTGTTCAGCACGGCACTGAGAGAAATCCTCCAGTCCCTAAAACACATAGACCATGAAACAGATCCTGAGAAGTCACACGTAACGAGAATTTCCCTTAAATCTGCGTGTTTGTCTCCAGTGATGCGTCTGCTGGGTATCCCCTGTCGTGTCGTCACCAACTTCAAGTCTGCTCATGACACGGACAAGAACCTGACCATCGACACCTACTACAACAACAGTGGGAAAGTGTCAGCAGACAGCATCTGGTGAGAAGCTCAACATCTGTATTTTGAAGAGAAGCAGAGCAGCGCCTGTGTCTAGTGTAGTCAAGACCACCTAACCCGAGACCAAGTCAAGACCAGAGTGCACCGAGACCCGTCTCAAGACCAAGACTGGTCTCGAGAACTACAACACTACCTGTATCTGCAACATTTGCTTTGGTGCAAATCATCAATGTGTCAAATTGTGTAGGCAATTGTGTGATTTATTGACCAGTCATCCTGGTCAATAAATCACAAACAAAAACCATTTCATCATGGAAGAAGCGTTTCTTCTTTCATCCCAAACACTTGGTCAGTCTGAGGCCTGGCACCAGAATCTGTCATGTAAACATCATTGACGTGCTCCAGCCAGCAGTGGAAATCACAGAAACTGGTTGTGTGCCTGGATGATTGATCTGGGCCTGGCAGTGTCCTCATGGCCTGATTGTTCTGCACTGACGGTTGATTGTTTAGACCAGGGGTCTCAAACTCAACTTACCTGGGAGCCGCTGGAGGTAGAGTCTGGGCCACATCCAAGTATTCTACAAAAAAAACTACAATTAAAAATTCCAATGCTGTTATTGCTAGTATCGCTCAACGCTCTGTGAATAGCAAACAACCATCAGGGTGCTAACGATCCATCGTTAGGCTGATGGTCCTCCTTGATCATGTGGGCGGCCGTGGCGTAGTGGTAATGGCAGTCGTCCCCCGATCGGAAGGTTGGCGGTTCGAATCCCGGTTCCCCACACCATGTGTCGTTGTGTCCTTGGGCAAGACACTTAACCCTGAGTTGCTCCCGGTAGGACTGGAAAGCACCTTGCATGGTAGTCTGCCGCTACCGGTGTATGAATGTGTGTAGCATTCAATGTGTGTAGCACTTTGAGATTTTCACTAATGAAAAGTGCGTTATAAATTGAATTCATTATTATTATTATTATTATTATGTGAGCAGCTGGTTTCAGCTGTCATCAACAAACTGGTTGATCCACAGTGAGAAGGTGCTATTTATAAGACTGAGCTGAATACAGCTCCTCAGACTGAAGAAGTCCTTTGGATAAAAGACGAAACATTTCTAGTTTTATTTTTTTAATCCATCCAGAGGACCTGACTTAACTTTTCATAGATTTTTCTACCTGCTTACTGAGCATGCATCAGGATATGTGTAGCTACATTCTTTTCAATTGATTTTACCAGCATACAAAACTTCATTACTTCAAACTTCTTTTTTTTTTGCTTTGCTTTGCTTTGCTTTTTTTTTTTTTTTTGAATGTCCAGAGGACCAGACTAAAGGCTCTGCGTTCGGCCGAACGCCGCTCTACGCGCGCGTGCTGTGCGCAGGCAGTTCACAGTATAGCTCTGCGTTTGTTCTCGCGTTTTCTCGCGTTTTCGCTCCAAATACTTGACGTCATTTGAGCAACAGCAGGGCAGAGCGTTTACCTACAGGACAAAATTGAGGTCGCTGATTGGTCATTTGCTGACACGCCTACTGAATTGATTGACAGGTCGGGTGGGGAAAATAAAGGAACGAGCTGCAGCCTCTGCTGTGTTCTGTGTTTATATGTTAATAAAAAGTTTTAAAAAATAAAATAAAAACAGGGAGCGCTGGTCCAGCGCACCAGGAAATCTGCAGAAACTCACGCAGCCACGTTGGACATGAGTTTAATTCGCTCGTGACAGATTCATTCATTTCCTCATCATTTCAGTCATGGAGTCAGCGGCGGAGGAAGCGATCACTTGACTTTTGGCAAAAAAAACTAAAGAAAAGTCCAGATCAGGGATGAAGAAGGGGAATTTAATACATTTGTGTCACATACAAAACAGTCCAGCGCCGGGCAGTTTATTGTGAGACANGGAGCGCTGGTCCAGCACACCAGGAAATCTGCAGAACCTCGCGCAGCCACGTTGGACATGAGTTTAATTCGCTCGTGACAAATTCATTCATTTCCTCATCATTTCAGTCATGGAGTCAGCGGAGGAGGAAGCGATCACTTGACTTTTGGCAAAAAAAACTAAAGAAAAGTCCAGATCAGGGATGAAGAAGGGGAATTTAATACATTTGTGTCACATACAAAACAGTCCAGCGCCGGGCAGTTTATTGTGAGACAACGCGCTTGCGTACGCGGCCGTAAAATTCGAGCTTGGCGCGTTCGCGCCTGCGTTCAAAGGCTTGTGCCTCTGCGTTCGAACAGCGTCGAGCGGCGTTCGGACGAATGCAGAGCTATACTGGTGCCTTTAGCTTTTTTAGATTTTTCTACCTGGATTATTGAGCATGCATCAGGGAACTTCCATTACCGTTTTAGCGTCAATACAAAAAGTACCAAAACACACAAATAATGTAATTAATTCATCAAGCAACAATTGGGTGCATATATCAGATCTTTGACTACAATTTGGCGTCTGTTATGTATCCATAAATAATTGTTTTACCTCTACAACAGAGTGAGGAGTACTTGGCCTCGGTGCACGGCCCGGTGGCTATTAATTGCAGAATCCCAATGGAGTTCTGAACTGGCTGAGACAGCACTTCTGTTAAAAACAGTGCGTCAGTGAGCGATCACACGGTTGTTTTAGACATGAAACATGCTGCTGCAGGATGACAACACACTCACCATTTCAATGCAGATCTGAAGTGCATCCATTTGTTCGGGAGCTGCAGGAACAGAACACGCCACAGCAACATGGAGGCCGACGAGTAAACGTGACTCGTGGCTTTAAAAACAGTTCGAGTTTGGGGACAACACAGGAAGTGGGCCTGCAACAATAAAAGTCATCACACTAAATGCAGGTTACAAGAGGAAAAACCGTGCGGTCGCAGTAACACCAAGCTTTGATTTCTGGTAGGGGACCACAGAATATCGGCCGTGAGTTTGAGACACCTGCTTTAGACGGACGGCCCCTTTTTGCACGTGTTTTCTGTGAGTTGCACGGCAGGCTGGCTGGACCACGTCAGTAAGATGGTGGCAGGCCTCAGACGGAGCAGGTGTTTGAGATGAAAGACGAAACGTTTGAAAGAAACGGTCCAGATGATCCAATTTAACCTTCTTCTTTTTTTAAATGTGTCAAAAACTTCATTTTATACTTCACCTCCTGCACGGTCCAGACGGACTCTGGGCGTTGTGCTCGCACCTCCACAGTCTGAGTGTTGGGCTTTACTTTCAGGAACTTCCACGTGTGGGTGGAGGGCTGGATGAAGCGCCCGGACCTGGCACAAGACGGCAGGTACGATGGCTGGCAGGTCCTGGATCCAACGCCACAGGAGAAGAGTGACGGTACGAAGCCCGTGTTCTCCGTTGTTTCTCCACTGGACCTCGTCTTTCAGCCTTTTGCTGCTAAAACGGTCCAGGTGTTTCGTTGTGCCATTGGATGTGTTCATCATGTTTCATCACACCTGAAGTAGATCTGTGATCTTCTCAGTGACAGGACGTGAATGAACCACAACGCTGGTTGTGTGTCTGCAGGTATGTTCTGCTGCGGCCCAGCTTCAGTCGCAGCCATCCTGAACGGAGACACTCACCTCAAATACGACGTGCCGTTTGTCTTCGCTGAGGTCAATGCTGACTGCGTTACCTGGATGGTTAGTGGGCGGAGCCAAAGCTTCATCTGAACTGCTTTTAGAAAACCCTGAGAGCTTTGGTAAACGAAGAAGATCATTGGTGATGCAATCGTTTGAGGCAGGCACGACGTTTGAAACAGAGTTACTTCATGTCTTTTACTGGTTTATTTTCAAAGACAACTCCTCTGATCAGTGGTTTCATGTACAAAGGTTTTTCCTCTCTGCTTGTGTGTTGTTGATTATTTCTTTTGTTGTTGTTTGTGTGTGTGTCCTGTCAGGTCCTACCAAATCTTTCCAAGAAAAGATTTTCTTCTGACACCAGGACCGTTGGACAGCACATCTCCACCAAGGCTGTCGGCTTAGCGCTGAGGGCTGACGTCACCAACTCCTACAAATACCAGGAGGGTGAGCTCACCCGACACAAACTGGGTTAATGATGGAGGCAGGTAGACAGGACGTGGAGGTAGTTGGAGCGAGGACACGGGGCTCAAAGGGCCGAGTGAGATGGAGGAAGATGACTCGAGGAACAGCTGAAAGAAGAAGACGACATCAGGACGGGCGCTGGAGGAGCTCCTTTTAGCTCTGGGTTGGAGACGTTTTAACACGTCACTTCTAGTCGTACAGTATTTCTAATATTATCATAATTATTAGCGTTTCCTTCATTCATAACGACGTCACGCCTCCACTGAACTGGACCTGACTCTGTGATTATTTGAATGAAAATCAAAAAAAGTTTTTGTATCGGTTCAGTTTTTACTGGATTTCTTTTCTTAAAAGATGTAGAGCTCCAAGCTTTTATTTTCTCTGCTGAACTCACTACAAATCATGCTCCCTCCCCTCCCCCCTGAGGGTTCTTAGGTGTTTGATGACTGAGCGGATGACAGTAAAAACTTGTTCAAGACATCGATTTCATTGGACACACTTGTTGGTTCACTCTCGACCCTCCTCAGGATCAGAAGAAGAGCGAGCCGTCTTCAGCAAAGCCCTGTCCATGCTGAACAGCAGAGTGGCAGGCATGGCCCGCAGGATGGCTCGCGCCGCCACCGAGGACACGCCTCTGAACAACTCACACAGTGAACCAGTTCCACCACAGCTCGCAGCTCGATTTGAAGAGGTGAGACAGCTTTTACCCGTTTGTCTCAAGAATAATGTTTTTTTTTATTTCTGGCTGGTTCTTCTGCGATGACCAAGAATCAGTTCAAATCAAAGTGCACTACTTGTTGCATGTGATGGCAACATATGGAAACTTTGAGCCTGCGTAAAAAGGTTTGAAGGTGCCGTGGTTTATTAGGGCGTGTGGTGGCAGAGAGGCGATGTGCACATGAAGCTGTGTTCTGGACGGTGTGTAAGACATGCAGAGATTATTTAAAGCCAGATCATCATTCAAAGCTCTACAGTAACCGAGAGCAACTAAAAGTCACTTTTCAAGGTCGTTGGTCAGGAGAGATGATTCCACCCCGGTGACCAGTCTCCGTTGGAAAAACAAAACTCCATTTCACAACTTTTATTTGTCTGCGTGTCTGATTTATAACAACGATGCAAAGTGACGCCCAGACTCCTGACAGCGGAGCGGCTGTCTGGAGCCACGGGGCCACGTTGAGGAGCTCAGACTCTTTTAGGTTCAACCAGCCATGAGGGACGTGGGGCTCGTGTTTGCTGACAAGGCTTGGTCGCCTCGTGCCTTGGCTTCAATCCCACCGTGCACATTCTGCACAACCAGCCGTCACAGGCGCTTCACATTCACCTCATGCAGCTACGTTGTAATATCAGACAAGTATCAGTCTGAAATGCAGGTACACACTCAATGTAAACAAAACACCTGAACCTGCACTTTACTCAATCATTCTGGGCATAAATAAGTAGCAATACATGAACATTGTTGGACTTCATCCAGATGTCTCCTTCATGAACTCAGCTGGACCAGCTGAGTCCAGTTGTCAGTTAGGGCTGTCTCCTTAAAGCTGCACTATGTAACTTTGTAATGCAGTCTGTAACTTTTCAAACAATATATTTTTAACATATTTCTTCACTCTGTCACTATCTACTGACAGACTGATGTTAGACAAAGTAATCTCTGAAAACAACTATAGTCCCCTTGCTTCTCTATCAGCATTTATAAAAACACTAAAAACACAGAGTGACCCGCCGTTAACCAGCCAATAAAAACAGAGCTTGAATTTGAATTTCAGCAGAGCCTCCCCCTCAGAGCCATATATGGCTCTGAGGGGGAGGGATCAGAATGCTTTGCCTGTTGAAATTTTTTCTAAGTTCTGCGCTCTACAGAAAGTTACACATAGCACCTTTAACTAATCAAATGTTTGTCACATTTTTTAAGGTCTCTCTTGCAGACGAGTCCCCGTGGCTCGATGGGATTAACCTGTAGAAGTAAAGGTTGAATATATTTTGGCAGCTGAACAAAAGTTTTAATTTCAGCACACAGTGACCATTGATATGAGAAAAAATGTGCAATTTGAGTTTTACTTTGAGATGTATCTATTTTTTACTGATTTTCATGAGGGCAGCACGGTGGAGCAGTTGGTAGAGCTGCTGCCTTTCAACAAACAGGTCGCTGGTTCAAATCCCAGCTGGGATCTTTCTGTGGGCAGTTTGCATGTTCTTCTCGTGCTTCCGTGGGTTTTCTACGGGTTCTCCAGTTTCCTCCCACAGACCAAGAACATGGAGGTTAGTCTGCCTTCAAGCCCAGGCCTCCCTTACAGAAGAGATCTGTGATCTCAGTGGGACTTGCCTGGTTAAATAAAGGTTAAATCAAGGTTAAATAAAATTAATAAATAAAGATGAAATAAACGTTAATAAATAAAGGTTAAATAAAGGTTAAATAAAAGTATAATAAATAAAGGTTAAATAAAAGTTAATAAATAAAGATTAAATAAAGTTAATAAATAAAGGTTAAATAAAGGTTAAATAAAAATTAATAAATAAAGATGAAATAAACGTTAATAAATAAAGGTTAAATAAAGGTTAAATAAAAGTATAATAAATAAAGGTTAAATAAAAGTTAATAAATAAAGATTAAATACAAGTTAATAAATAAAGGTTAAATAAAGGTTAAATAAAAGTAAAATAAAGGTTAAATAAAGGTTAATAAATAAAGGTTAAATAAAAGTTAAATAAAGGTTAAATAAAAGTAAAATCAAGGTTAAATAAAAGTTAATAAATAAAGGTTAAATCAAGGTTAAATAAAAATTAAATCAAGGTTAAATAAAAGTTAAATCAAGGTTAAATAAAAGTTAATAAATAAAGGTTAAATCAAGGTTAAATAAAAATTAAATCAAGGTTAAATAAAAGTTAAATCAAGGTTAAATAAAAGTTAATAAATAAAGTCTAAAAAAGCTATGTCTGGTCCTCTTTACATTCAAAAAACAAAACAAAAAGAATTGTAATAATAATATAATAATAATAATGAATTCAATTTATAACGCGCTTTTCATTAGTGAAAATCTCAAAGTGCTACACACATTGAATGCTACACACATTCATACACCGGTAGCGGCAGACTACCATGCAAGGTGCTTTCCAGTCCTACCGGGAGCAACTCGGGGTTAAGTGTCTTGCCCAAGGACACAACAACACATGGTGTGGGGAACCGGGATTCGAACCGCCAACCTTCCGATCGGGGGACGACTGCCATTACCACTACACCACGGCCGCCCGAAATTGTAGAAATGTTTTGTCTTTCGTCTGAAAGACTTCCTCAGTCTGAGGTGCTGTATTCAGCTCAGTCTTATAAATAGCACCCTCTCACAGTGGATCAACCAGTTTGCTGCTAACAGCTGAAACCAGCTGCTCACATGATCAAGGAGAACCATCAGCCTAATGCTACGTTCACACCAAACGCATTTTGAGCGGCCAAAAAGCGCGAAACGCCTCAAGGTGGACGCCCTCGACGCACTGGTGTTCAGACCGGAACGAGAAGCAGCAGCGGCGGTGGCGGCGGGGTGTGGGAGGAGTTTACAATTCAAAACTTATCCGATATTCCGGCTTCCTCACTGACACTGCGCCAGGCAAGGTTCTTTTTTCTTTCTCCTTTCTTAAACTCCTCCATACTTGAACATGAATTTGCGGGTTGTTTCTGTGTCTCACAAACAATACGTCACACATGCGCAACATCCGTCCCCTCGTTACAGCGTGACATAGCTGACTCTCCCTGATTGGTTGTCAAGACGGGTTGAGCGGCGAAAGTTCAGCTTTGTCAATTCGAGCGGCGGAGGCTGCCGCGGGCATCGCATGCATGGAAAACGCTCTGCCGCCCCTTCCGCGCCGCTCAAAACGGACGTGACGCGACGCACGACCCCTAGAGGCGCGTCCCCCATTGACTTTGCATGTAAACCGGACGCTCCTGCAGCTCAAAACGCATTAGGTGTGAACGTACCATAACGGTGGATTGTTAGCACCTGATGGTTGTTTGCTATTCACAGAGGGCTGAGTGATACTAGCAATAACAGCATTGTAATGCCGGGTACCCACCAGACGCGTTTCGGCCAGCGGAAGCGGCCGGTTTACATTGAAAGTCTATGTGGAGACGCGTCGAGGCGCGTCGAATCGTGAAGCGGCGCGTTTTGAGTGTTTGAAGTGGCGCGGCGGCACGCGGCAGTTCCTTTCCGCGCACGCGCGCGTCCAAAGCAACCTATGCGTCGAGCCGCCAAGGGTCAAATATTTGAACTTTCGACGCTCGACGCGTCGCAGCAACCAATCGGGAGAGCCTCTGCTATGTGATAACGCAACGAAAACTGGACTTTTTCTGGACTTTTTAAACTTACCCCATCGAGCCTCCATGAAGAAACCAGTCTCCGGTAAGAAACTTGGCATTTTAAACAGTTGCTGCTGTCCGCTCGAGCGTACGATCACCCCAAACATAAAAAAAGTTTTAATCTCAACAAAGCCTTTTGGAGCTGCAGTTCGGCTCGTAGAAAACCCACTCAAGTAGTAACGAGGCTCACGTACAGCTGATTTCATCTGCCCGGTGTACAAGAAACAACCGGAAAAGGACCCAGTCCCCCCCTCCTCTGCCTCCTCCCAGGGCGCGTCATTAATGGCGTCTTCAGTGGCTTCAGTGTGAAAGTGACAAGCGGCCAAAAGGGGGCGGCAGGAGCGTTTCGACGCGTCTAGTGGGTACCCGGCATAAGAGGGGGACAGTTGAACCCGGAGGCCTCCACCTCTGTTTAATGATGGACGGTTTCTTTTCACAAAGATGGCCTCCTTTACTCCTCTCTCAAACCATCGTTTGGTATAGACATGTACAGGTAGTCACCGGGTTACGACGGTCTCGAGTTACGTTTCGCGGTTACGAACGCCCACCCATTGAAAAGCATTGTTCGAGTTACATGGTTTATGTGCCTTTACACCAGAAAATACTGAAACGAAACTTACAGGAGGGAGGGAGGGGGAGCTTGACGCGCTGGAACTTACAGAAGAGACCGGAGCAGAGGAGGTCAGGAGGGGCTAATATGCTAACTGCACGCCCTTCTGGAACCTCTGCAGCTGCTCCACCATTTGAAGACTTAATTTTTTTTTATAAAAATGAAATAATAAAATTAAAATATTTCGAAATATATGCATGTTTTTAGTTGTGTAGGATAAATATTTTATGAGTAATGATGAGTTGTATTGTTTGTTTCAAAAAACGTTTTCTGATTGTGACGTACTTCCGGTTTTCTCTGGGCGCCGTCAGCTAAACCATTGACTCTCGTTATCAGTTGCACATGCACAGTTATGTCCCATATTTACAAAACTATTGGAGTGTTCAGGGCGCAGTTTTCGCCGCCCTAGTGCCTGGACTCGTCTAACGTGAACACTGCGTTTCGGCAGCATGTTTCCGGTCTTTTTTTTTTCTTTTTTCTTTTTTTTTCTGAGATTACAGAGACGTGCAATGACTGAAGCAGGCTTTCTCAGGTACGTTTTAACTGATTTAAAGCCCTTTATTTAATATCTCTTTGCATTTCTGACTGATATGCCTCTCAGATATTAGAAGGCTCTGTGAAAAAGCCTTCAGCTGACTGCAAATGGGAAGTGATGAGTTTGTTTTTTTCTTTGTTTGTTTGTTAGCATGCTAGCGCTAGCCGCCTGGTTATTGACTCTGAAAGCTACATTTATTTAAATTTTGCTTATAAAAAATTATCAAATATTAATAATTGTAAATACTAAATAAATGTCACTGGTGGTGTTATACTATTTCTTAACTCTGTATTGATCTGGAGAATGAAACCAAAGCCCTTTGCAAGTAACTAGTTCCTATTAACATTGAATTATTAAGTATTTATACAGATAAAAATGTGCCATGGAAGTACCTTGATGCATGCTCAATAATGCTCATGTTAAATAATGACGGCCAGTGTTGGGGCTCTATTCAACCTCTGCTCGACTGCCTGGCTGACATCAGGGACTGGATGGCTTTAAATTTCTTAAGCTTCAATGATAAGAAGTCTGAAGCCATATTGTTCCTTCCCAATGACACAACCTCAAACCACTGCATTGACCTGTCTGCTCTACCCCTGTCCGAAAAACAAAAAGTCAAAAATCTGGGAGTGATAATGGATCCTTCCATGAAACTCAACAGTCATGTAAACATGATCGTCAAATCCTGTTTTTTCCAGCTGAGGCGTCTGTCTAAGCTGAAGCCCATATTATCCAAAAACACCTGGAGACAGTGATTCACGCATTCATTACATCTAGGCTTGATTACTGCAATTCACTTCTGTTTGGCGTCAGTCAAGCCACCATTGCACGATTACAACTGGTTCAGAACGCAGCTGCCCGATTTTTAACCAGCACACGCAAAAGAGAGCACATTACACCAGTCTTGGCCTCCCTTCACTGGCTACCGGTTCATCTTCGAATCCAATTCAAAATTCTCATGTATGTCTACAAATCGCTGAACAGTCTCGCCCCCGCCTATCTCTCGGATCTGATACACCCATATGTCCCTCCACGTGCTTTGAGGTCAGAGGATCAGGTACTCTTAATAGTTCCAGAAACTCGCCTTAAGCGCAGGGGTGACAGGGCGTTCTCTGTAGCAGGCCCAAGACTCTGGAACGAGTTACCGCTGCTCATCAAACAGGCCCCCTCCCTCTCGGTTTTCAAATCCCGGTTAAAAACTCACTACTACTCCATTGCTTTCAATGCCAGCTGATTTGTATTGGATCGTTTGATTTATGATCTGCAATGTTTTTATGTTTTTCGTGTTGTACTTCATTGTCTGTGTTGCCTGTTGCGTGTTTGTTTGTCCAGCACTTTGTGTGGACTTGTTCCTGTTTAAAGTGCTTTATAAATAAAATGGTATGGTATGGTATGGTGTTATGACAGCCTGCAAACTCTCTTGTTCTACAGATAAAAAGCACAAATATAACTGTTATCCCTGTGTTTAGTGGGCTGGGCACCACAAGGTTAATAATAAAATAATCATATGTCTAATACTTATGTACTTATAGACTCTAATACTTAATACTAAGTCAGTCTTATTTATCGTATCACATTATATTATAACATTCATATATAATATCAAGTTGTTTTGTTTACTAGGTTGTTGAAATAACATAATCACAGTAAAATAGATCATTTTTCTTCCCCATAAATCAGTTATTTAAAATCTAATCTGGAATCATTCCTCCTTGTTAGACTTCAGTTGACCTGTTTAAGTTGGGCCCAAATTTGTTATTATCTTTTGATTTATTTTTCATTGAAATTTAATTCTTTGTTAGTTTATTTTTGGAACTATTAAATTGAATTATTTGGTGGATTTTTGAACACCTTTGTCCTTATTTAAGTCTGGACCCTCACAATTCTATTTATATTATGAACTTGTATTACTAAAATAATTATAACAGAATATGATAGAAGTTGTCCAAAAATTGAAAAGTGGAAGCAGAACACTCCCATTCTCTTTTCACACTGATGCCTCAAACAAGGTGAAGATGAACCATGTTTTATTAATGATAGTTTTATACAAATGGATACACCTGATATATACAAATAAAAACATGAACAAACTTACTTTACAGTATACAAACATAATTATGCATGCTAAAAATTTAACAGTTTATGGCGCCCCCCCATAAAAAAAAATCACCAGCCGCCACTGTTCGGGACTACCTGTATACAGTATATATATATTTATACATATATATTAGCGGTGTAACTCTAGAACTTCTCTAGATGACGCCGTTCCTCTGATTCTGTGGCGCTGCAGGTGTCCAAGCCTGTGAACGGTGAGGACGTGAACCTGAAGCTGATCCTGAGCAGTGCCAGCAGTGATCCCATGCTGCTGACCATCAACATCAGCGTCCAGGCGTTGAAGTACACCGGCCAGCCAGCTGGGAACATCCAGACGGTGGTGATGGAGCAGAAGCTGCTGCCTGGGGAAGGTCTTTCTCTTCCTGCTGCCTTTTACTTCAGATATGTTGCCATTGGTTGGAAGCAAACGTTCAACTTGAGGCATCAGACTCTTTAATATTTTGAACCCCATCACTCTTTTGTGCAGAACTGTCCATCCCCGTCCTGCTGCCGTTTGACACCTACCAGAACTACCTGAAAGAAAGTAAGAGCATCAACTTTTCAGCCATGATCACCGACCAAGAGAAAACCGAAAACATCTTCCTGGCTGAGACCCTGATTGTGCTGCAGGACCCGACAATCTCCATCAGTGTTAGTACAAATACAGTCTTTGCTGTGTTCTTCCATCCATCATCTTCTGCTTGTTCTCGAGTCTGGTCTCGCAACGTGTGCAACTTCTTCACTTCTCTTCCAGTTCGTGTTGGAATAAGTTGTGTTTGTGTTGCAGGTGTCTGACGACGTCAGGGTGAACCACGGCATGACCGTTAAAGTGGAATTCAAGAATCCGGTCAACAAGATACTGAGAGACTGCAAGCTAACGGTTTGTGGAAGTGGTCTCGTTATGGGCGAGAACATCACCAGGTGAGTTACAGACACAGGCGGAAGGTTTCGCCTCCCCTGAGACACATTTTGTTAGTGCAGTGCGTTAAAATAAGACCCTATCATTGTTTTTGATCAAAACGGACAATGATGCAGTTTCTCCAGCTTCATGCCACAGTTTGTAATTTTGATGGTTTTGATGGTCCTCAGCCGTTTCCACTGGGAAGCTGTGCAAATAAAAGCTTACAGTATTTTCTGGTGTATAGGTCACACCCGTGTATAGGTCGCATTGTACACTTATCACCAATAGATTGGAAAAATCCCTAGATAGGTCGCACTGTGTATAGGTCGCACCTACGTTTAGCTCTGCTGCAAATGTCTGCCACAGGAGCGCACAGCAAGGCTTTTAAGAAGATTAACACTTAAAAACAATTATTTGTTTGATAAAAATTATAGCAAATATATGTCTGAGCTGAACTTTTCCTTAATAAATGAACGTAATTGTGAAATGAGCTGGATTTAAAAATTTGTTTCACCGAAAGTGATAACAAGCCATATATAGGTCGCAGGCCTTGAAAAAACCATAAAAAGGTGCGACCTATACACCGGAAAATACGGGTACATTCTCTAAATCCTCCTTAATTGAACCTTTGACCTTTAGCAGCAAGTAAAACTGACCCAGACTGCGTTTTGTTTGTCGCCCGCAGACTTCCAAATGTGCCGCCGAACAACGAGGTCCACGTGGAGTTGATCATCGTTCCCTACAAGGAGGGCGAGAAGACGCTCCTGGTCAACTTCGACTGTAACTATTTCAGAGACGTCAAGGCCAACTGTGTCGTCCAGGTCCAACCATAAATTCTGCTTCGTTTCTTTCAAAGCGACGTGTTTGATGCAAGCGCGGACGTTTGAACATAAATATGCTGGACTTTTTTGGGATTTTAATTTTAATTTGAACTCTTTTGAATGGATTCCAGGATTTTATTTAAATTTTTCTCATGTTAAAGTTGGGGAAGAAGTTTGAACTTCAAGTAACACAAAGCTGCTGTTGACAGGAGCACATACGTCCTGAGGTTGAGTTCTTCAACTTCTGCTCTGTTTGCCGTCTTTGTGCGTTTCCCTGTTCTGCCTCTTGACAAGGTATCTGAATATTTCTGATCAATAAAATATTTAAAATTAAACATAAGCTTCTTGATTTGTCACTTGCTTTTCTTCTTGGCCATTTCAAGACAAACCTACGACTCACAGCTTTGACGTGATCGTTCTTGTTCTGTTGGCATTTCAGTACCGATTTGGGTCAAGAGCTTTTGAACTGAAATGAAAGTTGCACTCACGACACTTTAAGTTTAATAATTTTAACATTTTCAGATTATCACTGGATGTTCAGGTTCGCTGTGGGGAAATAAACCAGTTGCCCAAAAGAAAATCATCATTTTCATAAAACAGAGTCGTCAAAAATAACCATCAAACAAATTTAACAAAACCTCAACCGACTGTGCAGAAATTACAAAACCCTTTTTTATGGGAGGCCAATGCTCCCATTGTCCTCTTAGTGGTTTTGATTGGGTTTTAATGGGGCTTCAAAGTCAAAACCTGATTAAATGATTCTTGCATCACATGATTTAAAGGTGTTCATTGTAAAGCCATGAAGTGAAGAACCACTTGCACAATATTTTTCTCAGTCATTGACATGATCTTAAATTAACCGTTTGTGATCAAAAACTGTGAACTGCTGCCAACTCCTGCTGCTGCTGCGCTTTGTTCACATGCAGAAACCACTGGTCAACAACGTGACGTCCATGGAAGAGACATGTGGGAAAGAAAAGTTCAAATAATTTGTGTCAGACGTTCAACGAGAGTTTTGAAAATGCTCAGGCAAAAAAAAAAAAACTGATCCAGAAGAAATAACCAATTTGAAACGACCGGCAAAAGTCAGTACTGTAATGAACTGTAGCAGGCACGTTACTGTAGTTCATCCATCATCATCTTAAACCACTTCCAGCTTTCTGGGTCACTGCGTGGTGCCCACATCCAGCCATCACTGTAGCCGTTTTCGCATTGGCCGGCCCTCAATGGCCCGGGCCGCCCCGCCCTGCCTTTTTTTTTCATTCATTCAACCTTTATTTAGTCAGGTAAATCTTTTGAACCTCATGGGCTCATTTACGAAAGCGACCTGCTAAAACTAAAGAACAATGAACAGCAATGGTAGAATTTCCTTAAACAATAAACAAACAAACAATAAACAATAGAAAACAAAAAAGAGAAAAAAAAACAAATTTTTTTTTTTTTTTTTTAACAAAGTATCAAAAAACTAGCAAAACATTATAAGGTAGACGTATAAAATCAAAGACAGGAACAAATCTGCATTGGTTTTTGCCAGGATTCCAACAGATTCTGAAAACCATTTAGAGAAGTCAAGGTCGAGAGCTTCAGATCTTTTTGTAAGATATTCCATGAAGCAGGAGCAGAATAGGAGAAGGCCCTTTTTCCAAGTTCAGTCCTCACTGACGGAACACTGCAGGTAATCATGTCCTGAGAGCGCACACTGTAGCTGCACTCACACAAAGACATGTAGGAGGAGATGTGCTTTTAACCCGGGTTCAGCGTGTTCGCATTTTCCTTTTTTTCCCCGGGTCCGCCCTCGTTTTGGAACCATCTCCACCGTGGTTCTGATCGGGCCGGACTCCCCCGGCCCAGTTTGACGTCATTTACTGCTCACATTTGATTCGTTGTTTGCAGCAGGGGCTGGACTCGTTCTAACAACAACCACAGCGCTAGCTGAATTTCATTAAAATTTAACTACAGAAACCCCTAAAAAAATATTTGTTAGCTGAATATATATATTAGTGTTTCTGAGTTTAATTTTTGTTAATAACTGATTACAAATCAGCTTATGTATCAGCTTATGTTAGAACGTAAATAACACGAAGCGCGCACCCATTTCCGCCTTTCCGCGCGACCTGAATGTCATTAAAATATAACTAATATTGTCTAATTCTTGCGCGCAGACAGGGTTTTAAAATATAACTTTTTTTTCTTTTTTTTTTTCTTCTTTCGGCTTTTTCCCTGCGTTAGGGGTCACCACAGCGATCTAGTCGCATGAAGATTTGGCAGTTGTTTTTACGCCGGATGCCCTTCCTGACACAACCACAGACCACCGAGCAACCACAGCCCTCTGTGTGGAGCAGAGAGCTGATATCTAGGGTTCCCGGGGGAGCAGATGGTGTGGGTTAAGGGCCTTGCTCAAGGGCCCAGAGTGGGGCAGATGAGGGTGGAGACAGGTGTGACCGCTTCACTTATCCCACCCACATCTTTGATGTTGTCGGTACCGGGGCTTGAACCGGCGACCTTCCGATCACAAGCGCACCTTCTTAACCTTTGCGCCACCACTCCCTTAACCTTGGAAAAGGAGTTGTGTTAACCAAACAAACTCCTTTTTATTTACTCCAATAAAAAAAAGTAAAATAACTTTGTACCAGGTGGGAAGCGAACCCGCTTCACCGGGTCAAGATAAAAGAGTTTAATAGCAGTGCTCGATCTCTCTGAGCTACAGCGGCGGACTGGATTTTTAGGAGTCCACTTTACCTATCTAGGAATCACCCCTCTTAACATTCTAGCTGCACGTAGAAGTTAGAGATTATTAGTTATATTTTAAAACCCTGGCTGCGCGCAAGAGTTAGACAATATTAGTTATATTTTAATGACATTCAGGTCGCGCGGAAAGGCGGAAATGGGTGCGCGCTTCGTGTTATTTACGTTCTAACATAAGCTGATACATAAGCTGATTTGTAATCAGTTATTAACAAAAATTAAACTCAGAAAAACTAATATATATATATTCAGCTAACAAATATTTTTTAGCGGCGTGTCCTCTCTTAAAACACTGTAAGCGCGCACACAAGAACACTCCACCCACGTCAAGTGAACACCCCACCCACTTCAAGAGAACACCCCACCCACTTCAAGGCTTGCTCTCCACATAATGCGTAATGAACGGGGGCGGGCCAGGGCTGGCTCTGGGCCAACCAGGGACGAGCTGGACTGGGGAGGGCCGGTCAATGCGAAAACGGCTTGTGAGAGAGGTGGAGGACACCTGGACATGTCTCCAGTCCATCACAGAGACACATCGAGACAACCAGAAGAAACAGAGCTGCAAGTTCATGTAACGAATGTTTTTGGTTTGTGGGAGGAAACCAGAGAAAACCCACTCATGCAGGAGGAGAATATGCAGGTGCAAGAGGAGAATATGCAGGTGCAAGAGGAGAATATGCAGGTGCAAGAGGAGAATATGCAGGTGCAAGAGGAGAATATGCAGGTGCAAGAGGAGAATATGCAGGTGCAAGAGGAGAATATGCAGGTGCAAGAGGAGAATATGCAGGTGCAAGAGGAGAATATGCAGGTGCAAGAGGAGAATATGCAGGTGCAAGAGGAGAATATGCAGGTGCAAGAGGAGAATATGCAGGTGCAAGAGGAGAATATGCAGGTGCAAGAGGAGAATATGCAGGTGCAAGAGGAGAATATGCAGGTGCAAGAGGAGAATATGCAGGTGCAAGAGGAGAATATGCAGGTGCAAGAGGAGAATATGCAGGTGCAGGAGGAGAACATGCAGGTGCAAGAGGAGAATATGCAGGTGCAAGAGGAGAATATGCAGGTGCAAGAGGAAAACATGCAGGTGCAGGAGGAGAACATGCAAGTGCAGGAGGAGAACATGCAGGTGCAGGAGGAGAACATGCAGGTGCAGGAGGAGAACATGCAGGTGCAGGAGGAGAACATGCAGGCTCTAATTTACTGACTGTTGGCCTGGATGAAACATTTGAGATAAAATTCGTTTTTTTATCATTTATTTTCGTAGCGCACCCGAGGCTGTTTGGAAAATGTCAAACCGAAACAATTTAAATCCAGCAGATTTGACCATTTCGTGAATTGATTTAGGAACTGTTAAGCTCAGGAACACTTCTGATATAACGTCAGCTAAGAAATATATTTTTTCTCAGCAAAGAAATAATAGTTTTTTACCTTGTTTTCATGAAAATTCCTTCGTGGCGGCAGCCATTTTAACTGACGACGTCAGTCGACGTCGTTCAAAACTCCGCCTTCTGTTCTCTGATTGGTCCGGTCAAAAATCGACCGGAGAAATCGTTTTCTATGGGAGAAGTCCCAGACCCTAGTACAAAGCGAAGTGAAGGACAAGGGTCTGGTTTTAACCAGGCTAGATCCATTATGCCCAAGGCAACTGAGTCCGGGTACACGGGCAAGAACCAAGCCATCACAAAGGCAAGCAACGTGATCGGGTCTCAATTTGCTGCAGATGAACTTCCTTAAATTGTAGATAAAACCAGGAACCAGACGAATCCAAAAAGCGGGAACCAGTTATCATAAATCCAATTAAATATGCGTCCTTTAGATCCACAGATGACAGCAGAGATAGACACGTCTTCAAGTCGATGAGATATCCAGCTGCGTGCGTAGGCTCGCCTACAGCCTGACTTCTCTTTGAAGAAATGTTATCAAATTGTGTAGAGGACTAACTGGCCGAATAAGTCCATCGTTTTTTTTGTTTTTGTTCAGAAGATATGCAAAAGAGGCTCAGAAGCATTTTCACAGACAGACAGAGCAGCAAAGCAAAGCAAGGAGGGAGAGGAGGAGCTTCTGTTCTTGGCAGAAGCTTAGAGTAGAATAACATGCAAGTGCAGGAGGACAAAATGCAAGTGCAAGAGGAGAACATGCAGGTGCAGGAGGAGAACATGCAGGTGCAGGAGGAGAACATGCAAATGCAGGAGGAGAACATGCAGGTGCAGGAGGAGAACATGCAGGTGCAGGAGGAGAACATGTAAATGCAGGAGGAGAACATGCAGGTGCAGGAGGAGAACATGCAAGTGCAGGAGGAGAACATGCAGGTGCAGGAGGAGAACATGCAGGTGCAGGAGGAGAACATGCAAATGCAGGAGGAGAACATGCAGGTGCAGGAGGAGAACATGCAGGTGCAGGAGGAGAACATGCAAATGCAGGAGGAGAACATGCAGGTGCAGGAGGAGAACATGCAAGTGCAGGAGGAGAACATGCAGGTGCAGGAGGAGAACATGCAAGTGCAGGAGGAGAACATGCAGGTGCAGGAGGAGAACATGCAAATGCAGGAGGAGAACATGCAGGTGCAGGAGGAGAACATGCAAATGCAGGAGGAGAACATGCAGGTGCAGGAGGAGAACATGCAAATGCAGGAGGAGAACATGTAAATGCAGGAGGAGAACATGCAGGTGCAGGAGGAGAACATGTAAATGCAGGAGGAGAACATGTATGTGCAGGAGGAGAACATGCAGGTGCAGGAGAACATGCAAATGCAGGAGGAGAACATGTAAATGCAGGAGGAGAACATGCAGGTGCAGGAGGAGAACATGCAGGTGAAGGAGGAGAACACGCAAGTGCAGGAGGAGAACATGTAAACTACTAAAAATAAAAAAGCCACAGGCTGAGAGGTCTCTGGCCTTCCAGCTGAGAGGCGACAGCTCAACACTGTTCCACCATGCCGCCCTGTAATTAAAAAAAGAATGGTTTTATGACCAGACTACAGCTGAGCTTGGTCACAGACTTGACCAGTCTGTCACATGTGGCCTCCATCAGACCTTCTCTGGAACAGTGCTTGGATGTGGCCTCTGTAACACATAAAGGCCAGGCAGTTGACTGCGGCTACAAAAGCAGCATCAGAAGAGTGTCCTTTAAAAGAGCCTGAAGTGTGAATGAAAACAGGAGGCCGTGGTTTCAGTTCCCTTTCAGTCATGTCTCTCGGTGCAACATATCGCTATGGGAACTGCGCCCCCGCGCTGTTACCTGAAGGAATACACTCACGCCTTTACGGAAGGGGCGTCAGCGTCGCGCCAGAGGCCCCGCCCTCTGGGTACTTAAGCCGCTGACGCCCATCCATGATTCTCTTACTGCCCTTCACCTCGCTTAAACCTGAAACACTCTTCTCGGATCTTCTCTGTACTTCATCGCTCGACCAGAGGTGAGCTTGCTCCCTACACAGAGCCTACAGAGAATTTTTTCCTGCGTACTGCCGGGCTGGCGAAAGCTGGTCCGGCACATTTTTCCTTCACCCCGAAGTTTTCTTCTCCTCTCTCCACAGACTACTTCGCTCGACGGCGCTGACTGCGCGACACCGCTACCCTGCTAACAAGTAGCAGGCTAGCTGGCGAAAGCGACACGAGGAGGGAGACGTCTCCGGACAAAGTTAGCACTGCTAACGAGCTTAACTCTTCTCAGCCATGGCTCCTGAGAAGGTAATGCGAAAACCCAAAACTCAAAAAGGACCAGCAGGCCGGCGAGCCCCAGCTCCCGTGCCTTTTCTCTTCTGCTTTTCTACTGCTCGGTTAACGAACGCTAACTGCACGGCACGCTACCTGCTAACCTAACGAAGCTAACAGGCCAGCAGCCTCGAGCAACTCAGCGAGAGGACGTCCTCGGACGAGGAACTCTGGCAGGCTGTGAGCTCCGGCTCCCGAACCTGCTTCAGCGGATCTGGCTACCCCCTTTTCAGCAGCGGACACCCATGAGGCTTGTCCGGTCTGCTCAGGGATGCTATATGCAAAGACACTCAAAGTTTTTCTTGCGGGTGACCCCGGAGAAAGGAGAGTGGAAATCGAGTAACCCCGCTGCTATCTGGCTAGCTCCCACGGTTAGCATGGCTAACCAGGAGCACCCATGACAACACGGGGCGGACTACAGCATTGCTAACATGATTAGCGCGGCTACGAGCGGACAACGAAGGACTCCATCGTGAGGTATGTGAAAATGCTTGGTCTAACTTGCTAGCTAACCTTCTCATATTTTGCCTGTTTTGCTATCCTGTGCGACTGAATCGACGGTAGAATTCATCGCATAACTGAGTGTTTTTTACAGATGCTACTTCTGCTTGAGGGCCCGTCTTAGCACCGCTAGCGGGCTCACAAGTGCCTCCACGTTTAGCCCCGGCTAACAAGGAGGCTTTCTGTCCAGCACAGTCCAGGAGGAGGATTTTCAGCTACATGTTCAGCTGCGCTACCTGGTAGTTTTTCTATGCCCACGACAAAACATCATGACGCTGAGAGCTTATCCATCCATGAGGCTATGGATGACTCTCTGACGTTAACCATGTCAAGGCCCGAGGGACCCTGGTGGGGTGGACAAGGACGAGTGGCCTTCGGTGTTGCAGGCCCACCAGGCAGAAAAGCTACAGGAGCTGCAAGGGGCCACTAGCAAAAGGAAAGTCTGAGATGCCCCTGCACCATTACAGGCGCTCTCACTCACAGAGGGAGAGAAAATGCCGAACTTTTACCACCAGTACATGTGTTTAAGGAACACAGTCTAGCTGGTTCGGAACGTTTAAACACACAAGAACACTCAGACCCTTGTGTAATAAAGAGAAATTGCCATCCACACACGACAATAAAGTCTCAGACTACTGAATGTGTCCTGGTCCCAAAATGGGAGCAGGGCTTCAGGTTTCCCCGCCCATGCAGTATGGGAACCTAACCTTTTGAGCCCAGACTTCACTTGTAAAACGCTACAAGGAGCTGGTGGTATGTGTGTGCGCACTAAACATAACTCGTCTACTGTATGTGTAATAAAAAAAAAAAACTGTTTCATGCATATACAAGAATGAAAGTACCAAAGCACAGACTGCCCTGGTTCTTGACTCACCACTTTTGTGAAACACGAACTACTATGTCAGACTATGAACCGCAGTGGGACACACGAGTTCAGCCTGAGACAGTCAGATCTCGCAATGTCTTCTGTTGGGCAGACCAACCTGCTCCAGAGTACGCGAGAGGGGTCGAAGGCCACCTTTCCCGCACTCAAACATGACAAGCAGCAGCTAGACATCCCTCCCAGGCTCATGGCGCACGTGCAAGTCTGGAGGGCGTGTCTGACAAACGAATGGGTCATGACGACGGTGCGTTGTACGCTCAAGCTGCAGTTCATCAAAGGACCCCCCCCCTTCGTGGGGGTGCTGTGATCGGACACTAACCCAACACGCGCGCACGTGCTGAGGGAGGAAGTGTCAACGATGCTACAGAAAGGAGTAATAAATATTGTTCCAGAACACAAACCATGCTCTGGTCAGCACAGCAAGCTCTTCCTGGTGCCCAAAAGAGATCAATCCCTGGGACCGGTCCTGGATCTCAGGACTCTGAACAAGAAAATAAGAACTTTCAATTTCAAGATGATGACACTGCGGCAGGTCCCCCAGTCCGTGAGACCTGGAGACTACGCATGTATAGTGGATTTGAAAGACGCCTATTTCCATGTGGGCATGTGGAAGAGGCACAGGAAATTCCTCCGGTTTACCTTCAAAGGGAAGGCTTATGAATGCAAAGTCTTACCCTTCGGTTTGAAGACTGCTCCTCGTACATTTACTAAATGTCTGGACGCAACCCTGACCCCTCTTAGGAATCAAGGAGTCAGGATTATGAACTACCTGGATGACCTCCTGGTTCTGGCCAGAAGAAGAGTACAGGCCCAGTCACACTCCTGCAGGGTGATCTCTCACCTGGAGTCTCTCGGTTTTGTCATAAACCTACAAGGGAGTGACCTGACCTCATCACGGATTACTGTATTTCTGGGAGTGCAGGTCGACACCATCCGGTACAAGGCATGGCTCTCAAAGGAACGTGTTTCCTCGATTCGCCGTTGGCTGGCAAAGTTTATACTGAATCAGCGGATCCCCCTGAAAACGTGCCAATGCCTTTTAGGCCTCTTGGCGGAAGCCATACCCTGTGTGCCACACGCATTGCTGAAGAAACGGGCCCTGCATACATGGCTAAACCAACAAACACGACCTGTCCCGTCTGGGTGAGCAGGAAAGTTTAGAATCATCTCAGAGTGCCCCGGAACCTTGGAGGGACCTGTCTGTGTTCACGGAAGGGGTCCCGTCAGGTAGAGTGTCATCCCGTGTGGTCATCACGATGGACGCCTCGAAAACAGGATGGGGGCAGTCTGCAGAAATCAGAATGCCCGAGGCCTCTGGAATGAGCAGGAAGCAAGATTTTACATCAACTTCCTGGAGTTGTTGGCCGTATTCCTGTCAGCAAAACACTTCTTTGGTAAAGGTCTGATTGCGGGACAGCACGTCCTGGTGTAATCAGGTAACAAAACCACAGTGTCCTTCATTAACTGGGAAGGGGGGACGAGATCCCAAGCCCTCCTCAGCCTGACACAGAGGATGCTCACATGGTACGCTCCAGGATTATTGTCGCTCAGGACGACTCATGTTCCGGGTGAACTGAATTACGGAGCGAATGCCCTTTCAAGAGGGTCTCTTTTGTAATCAGAATGAAGACTGAACCCACGAGTCGTGGATCAGGTCTGGTCACGGTTTGGAAGAACCTCGGTGGACTTGTTCCCATGTGGAGCCAGCTCACAATGTGACCTCTACTTCTCAAAGTTCAGGGATACCATGGCAGTTGCCTTCTTTCAGAGACCTGCTGAATCAGGCACGTGGGCAGCTTCTACACCCACGTCCGGAGCTATGGCAGCTTTCAGCCTGGCCACTGAAGGGGACTGGCTGAGGGCCTAAGGCCTGATTGTCTTTGTTCCAACAACAACCACAACATACACAAGGGACACCCTTGGTGTTTATGTTTACTTGGGAGATGTTCAGTGGAAGGGTTCCCCTCTACTCTGACAGTTCTCCAACATCAGGATGGGCCTCTTTGACAGTCCTAGTAGTTGTCTGTTCAATAAACAGATGAGGGACTCGTGCGTGCCCCTTGTATATATGATTTTTTTCCCCCTGGGGACCTGAAAGGTTACCCTGTGCTTGAACTGGGTTCTCTACCTCCACATTGCCATCTGATTTTCCTAACCCTAACCCTAACCCAAAAAACATGCATGTTAGGCTGATTGGTGACTCTAAATTGACCCTAGGTGTGAGTGTGAGAGTGGATGGTTGTTTGGTGTGAGTGAGACAGGTCCCTCTTGTAAATGAGTCCCCGTGACTCAACGAGGCTAGCCTGTATAAATAAAGGTTGAATGAATGATTGCCAGTGGCGTAATAGGTCCCTTGCTCTTTTCCTCCTGCTTCTCAAGATTTCCAGGGAAAAAGGAGTTGATGAGTAATCACACTAGCGGAGCACGCTTATGCTGTCTCTAGCTGGTTTTTGATCTATGTGTCCAGTGGTAACATCAGGCTGATGTGCCTAATATATGTTGTAGTGTATATATATATATA
>JBBPBX010035813.1:12312-31846 GCA_038048925.1 Garcialebias charrua | reverse complement strand
GTAACTACTCGAACCAGTTCATCGAAAACTATGCGGACCTTGCGAAACCACTGACTGAACTCCTTAAAAAAGACGTACCATTTGTTTGGACTGACAAACAGCAACAGGCAATGGACGCTCTTATAAACAGGATCAAGTCAGCCCCTTGTTTAGTCTACCCAGACTACAACAAAGAGTTTTACTTGGAAGTGGGCTTCTCAGCTCATTGCATAAGTGCAGGTCTGTACCAGATACACGACAGAGACAAACGTGTAGTAGCCTATGCCAGCAAAACGATGGCAGGCCCCGAGTTGAGATTCTCAGACTGTGAGAAAGCTTTACTGACCACAGTGTGGGCAGTTAAACATTTCTCCAGCTACATTGGTGGACAGAAAATCATTGTGGAAACACAACACCAGCCAGTGACCTTTCTTAACAGTGAACGCATCAGAGATGGTGTGGTGACAAACTCACGTGTTGCAACGTGGCTCATGGCGCTTCAAAGTTTTAACCTAGACATACGTTATGGTCAAAACAAGAAGTCACATCTGGGGACGGACTTGGCAATCTGCCAGAAGTGTACACAAGATGTACCAGCCACCCAGCCGCCGGTTGAGGTAAAACCCCCAGTAACTGAAGACCCGAATCACCACTTCTTTGATGACAATATCTGCAAAGATATGACAACGTTGTACGTGGATGGATCTTCATTCCTCCGCGACAAGATCTGCAGAGCAGGTGTTGGAGGGGTCCTCCTCCAAGACCAAGAGCAGATAACTTTCAGCTACAAATTAGGCTCTCAGACTTCTCAGTATGCTGAGATTGCAGGAATCCTAATAGCTCTCCAGATGGTAGTAGAACGCTCCATCAAGACGCTAGTTATCTGCACTGACTCTAACTATGCTCGTTTAAGTTTCGCTTGTCACCTCGCTGTGTGGAAACAGAACGGTTTCCTAACAAGCGACAGAAAAGTGGTCAAACACAAAGAGCTTTTCATAGCGTGTGATCACTTGGTGACATCACACGACTTACAGATCTACTGGAAGAAAGTTCCAGGGCATTCTAGAGTCCCAGGCGATGACAAGCACTACAATGACATTGCAGACTCCTTAGCCAAAGAAGGAGCCGACGAAGGTCCTCTATGGTCCTTCGACCCCTCCTGGTTAATCGAGACTCTGCCAACACAACCTTCAGTCAGAGTTATGGCAGTCACACGTGCACAGGCCGCAACCAGACCTGCTGACAACGCAGTCTCTGTACGACCCGCACTGACTGACCCAGACATCATCCAACTACAAAAGTCGGATCCTGCTATCAACTCCATGATACTGTACCTGACTGATCCGAACAAAAATAGTCCGTCTAAAGACGACCTGGATTCCGATCCAGACCTTAAGGTCCTCTATCAGCTGCGCAAACAGCTAAAACTAATCAAGGGCATCTTAACTTTCGCTCATGGACCAACGTCCTCACCTGTGTTCGTGGTTCCCCATGACCAAAGGGGGGTGATGTTAGTTCATGCCCATGATCTCCCGTCCGCAGGACACAAAGGAGATAAAGCCACGCTGACGGCATTAAAACAAATTGCCTATTGGCCTGGAATGAAAAAGGATGTCAAGGACTACATTGAAGGGTGCGTGGTCTGTGGCCAGTTTCAGCCAACCAGACCACTTCACAGAGCACCACTGCAAAGCAGAGGCATTGCATTCCCATGGTCTGACCTCCAGATCGACTGGGTTGGACCACTCACTAAGAGCTCTAGAGGAAATAAATATTTTCTCACGGTAACCTGTGCATTCACCAAATGGGTAGAATGCCTACCAGCTCCTAACGACACAGCACAAACCACTGCTATGTTGTTAATGAATCATATATTCTCAAGGTTTGGACTTCCCCTTAGGGTGAACTCAGACCAAGGTACACACTTCACAGGTGAAGTGATGAAAGAACTGTGGAAGACGCTAGGCGTCAAGGCCAACTTTCATGTCGGCTACCACCCACAGGCTTCAGGCCAAGTAGAGAGAGCAAACAGAACTGTGGTGAGTATTTTGAAGAAATACGTGGCTGCAAACCACAAGGACTGGGACGTGAAACTCCCTCTGGTCCTCATGGCCATAAGAGCCACTCCACACACATCAACTGGCATCTCTCCCTTCGAGATGATGACCGGTCGACAAATGACTCTCCCTCTACACCTGTTGTACCAACCAGGCGACGCCGCCATGGCGACAGCCTACACTACACAACAATACATGAAAGATTTGAATGTACACCTCAGAAACACTTTTGCTTTCGCCCAGAAAAACCTGGAAAAATCCGCTGAAGGACGCAAGGCGTACTACGACCAGAAGGCCTCTCACAATGAACTCCAAGTGGGAGACAGAGTCTGGTACTATACGTTCGCCCCAGCAACCGGGAAAGGAGGGTCCGAGACCGGAACTCTCGCCCGCAAACTAATGCCCAGGTGGACTGGACCTCATCTGATAACAGACAAAGTGTCCTCAGTCGTCTACGAAATCAAAATCAGCAAAGGCCGCAAAGAGCCAATTGCTAAATGGGTACATCGAAATCAGATCAAACCTTACAAGGCGTTCAATGACTCCACAAAAGACAAAGATCTCACAAACTCACCGACTTCATGGGATAATAAGGTCGTCCAAACACAAGTTAGTAAATAAACTAATCAGGTTTAAACTACCATATTTCCCACCCTATAAGTCGCATTTTCCAACTTGAACTTAGAAACGCTAAGCCTAAAACCCACAACAAAAACTAACCTTAACAACCATTTAAATCCACAAGATTTAATTTGACCTCGGTCATAAAGTTGAGACCCGTTTTTCTTGTGTGTTGCACTTTGGAATCTGACGACAAGAGTGTGTCGAAGCAGTGAAACGTTGTTTCCTTGTTGTTTAGTCATTACTGTTGTCATTAGTTGAGATTTTGTTTGGTTCTGAACACTCCCAGCCAAAAAGGTTTTGTATTAACATTGGTTAATGAATGATATGGATTTAACTATGCCAACATGCAGTTCGTTTTGTTAAATCTCAATCGTCGAAGAGTCAATGTAGTTTAAAGCTACTCAAGGTACCATAAACTACATTGACCTCACAATTTCTAAATTGAACCGATTCGATCGTTTCTATTCTAGATTGTCTATTCATTTTGATGAGTCTCGCCATAGACTTCAAAATTTATTAGGAATACCAAATCCTACGTCGTGCGTCTAAAAGACAACAGACATTTAGATCAAACTATATTTCATTTTTCTATTTTAGTTTAACCTAAACTAAGTAATGAATGGAGGAATAGTTTGGAATTAGAGGCCTTCGTTACAGAAGCCCTCTAAAATTCTATAGGTACAGATCCCTATACCTAATTTATAGATTTGATCCACCCCTTAATTGGTAATTGTAGCTGATCTAAACCATGATAGCTTACATACCAGGTGCATATAGGTAAGGCTTAATGTAAAATCCCAATCATAAGCCCACCTTAAAAACCACATAAATGCATGACACATAGAACCAGAGTGGCACGGACTGGAAACCAACCAGCCTTCAACCTTCGATGTGGGGACATGCTACTTCAACGTTGGTCTTCAACCTTCATCCAAGGGTCGCTTCCTCTGCGTCAATCGAGGGATCCCCTCTACATGCTGATAAAAACAATTGGTGCTGATCAATCAACAAAACTAATCGTTGTGGATTTACTGCTGTGGAATTACCGCTGTGGATTATAAGACTTTGCTTTCCAAGGGATCACAGACTTTGTTTTCCAAGAGTTAACAGACTTTGTTTTCCAAAGGATTAAAAGCTTTTCGCAATGGGATTACCTACGAACAGTATGGAATTTCCAAAAACTTTATGGGATTATAATTTTTGATTTTTTTTTTTCCACTTGCTGGATTACTTCAAGATCAAAGACAGTTCAAGGTTTCCTTTCGTGTTGGACCCCATCCCCAAGGACTGGCGATGGCTTCCAAAAGGGGGGAGATGTAGTGGACCTACCCAGGGTCAAATTAAGGTTTTTGAACTGTCCAGTGATGACCTTTACTGACCTCTCAGTAAAGCAAGACATTTACTACAAAATTATTCATTTAGCTATAATCTGATAACATAGTCACCAATAAGAGACTATTTCTATCTTTGATTTTAGGCTGATGTGATCAAAAGAATAATTTTATTTGTAAGAGCATCAGTACATTTTAATGTCAGATAAATCAAATACTCTGCTTAATTCAAAATGTTGTACATGGAGGATTTCTCCTCTCCTCTCGAACTTGCATGTGAAGATAAAAGGAACACTTTATCTCATTCATTTTAGCTTGAGCTCAGGACAATCTAGACACCCAAAGACTTTTGTTTTTGTCCTATTTAATAATCAAGCTATTATCATTAATAGGTCCCATATGTGATGCTTAATGACGTTGTTTTAATCAAACCAACAGTATTTTGTTAAAGTGTTAAAGCAAAGGAATCAGTTTTATGATAAAATGCTGACATCTGAAACTAACACTTTATCTTTCTGACAAACTAATCTTTTGACCCCCTTTCAACATGTTGATGTCATCCTCACATCAACTTATGATGCCATTCGGCCAATCAGAAAGAACACATTTTCTGGGTCACGTCTCAGTTAAAACCTTCACATCTTACTTTCTCTAAAAGTCTGCTGGAGTAAGCCTCAAACTATGGTCTTCTCCAAAGAACTGATGATCGTCTGGTCAACACGCTAATGACCATGTCATTCAGTTAAAGACTTATAACATGCCAAGTTATAAGCCATCTTCAACAGCTGAAAAGCTCTCTTTTATTGACATTCCTTTAAGGAACGTCTTATCTTGAACAACAGCACCAGGAGCTGCCGTTACTTTCGGTTCGAGTCAAGGCGCACGTCTGGAGACGCTGAGAATGGTAAACGAACTGACCAAACTGGACCGAGGGAGACTGACCATCTTCACGAGGTAACAAGTCGTCAAATGCTTTGCCAAGGGTACCAACGTGTAGCTTTAATCGGCCGGAGAACTGCCATGTTTCTGGTTAAAACACATCAAGATAACTCCCTGACTCTTAACTTTTCTTCCTCCATAAATTTCTCCTCCTTTTCCCTTTCCCTCTCAATCTTAAGCTGGAAACTATTTTAAGCTGAAATGCCCACAGACTAAATATGTTAACATCCAATATTTATGTCTGTTGTGTTAAATTTAAGTTTGCTGACGTATTAATTTGAAAGAAAGTGAAATCATGTCAATCAAGTGTAATGGTGTTAATTTAGTTGATTTATTTTAAATAAATGATAGTGTCTCTTTGACATATCAAACTAAGTTAACGTCTTTGTCACTTAATGGCTTTGTGTATTTATCCATCATAAAGATCACAGAAATATTGGGTAAACTGAAAAAGAACAGAATCCGTGAATTTACTATTCAATCTGAATAAGTAGATTAATTAAGGATAAAGAGGTCAGTATTAATATTGACCTCCTCATTAATTCTTACATAAATATATTAAATTTTTATTCTAAATTATGCTAATTTTTTCTCTGGTACTTGCTGGGATACGCCCCTAAAATTCTGCGCATTCCTGCAATACGTCATCAGTGTGAGGTGACACATCAGTGTGACGTGACAACGGGCAGAAGGCAGAGCCTTGCCCGTTTGTTAAGTGTGTTAACTGCTTGCCATACAGATTCATTTCCTGAAGGATCGCCTCTTTTATTTGTGTAACTTGAAAAATGCCGTCAAGTTGTAGCGCATTTGTGTGTTCTAATATCAGCAGTGAACAAGTGAGCCTTCACAAATTTCCAAAAGATGACAAACTTTGTCAAGAATGGACCAGACAAGGACCGGTGGGTTCCAGGAGTCGTATGTCTGCAGCGACCATTTCACTGCCGATTGTTTTCAGAGAGTCAGAGTCAGAGAGTCTTTATTGTCATTTGCACTGCATGTGGTACATGTGATGAAAACGAGATTATGTACACGGGGTCCCAGTTACATCCAACAACAAATGCAAGAGAAAAACAGTAATAACATCTAGAATTAACTAAGAAAAACATCAACTAGTAATACACTAAGCCTAATATAGTGGGAATAAACAGCAGCACGAACATGAGTTTGTATGAGCAGATGGTCACAGATGAACACAGATGAACACAGCAACAAGAAAACAGATCAGCATCAGTATGATGTGATATTTTGCAGTGTTTATTTTTTATTTTATTTTTATTTATTCATGAGTCTAACAGCCTCAGGGTAGAAGCTGTTCCTCAGTCTAGTGGTTCTACACTTGATGCTCCTCAACCTCCGTCCTGAGGGGAGTGGGGCAAAGAGTGAGTGTGCTGGATGAGTGAGGTCTTTCATGATGCAGGTGGCTCTTTTCCTGCATCTGGAGGTGTAAATGTCTGTGATGGTGGGGAGACTGACTCCAACAGACTTCTGTGCAGCCTTCACCACTCTCTGTAGAGCTTTCCTCTCTTCAACTGTGCAGCCTCCATGCCACACGTTGATGCTGGAGCACAGGACGCTCTCCACTGCACACCTGTAGAAGGAGGTGAGAACTGGGCTGCTCAGACCAGCTCGTCTCAGCCGTCTGAGGAAGTAGAGTCTCTGATGACCTTTCTTGATCAGGCTGGTGGTGTTGTTGCTCCAGCTGAGGTTATCATTCATGTGTACACCCAAGTATTTGTAGCTGGAGACCACCTCCACCGCAGATCCACCTATGTTCAGTGGGGCGTGGGTGTGTTTGTTCCTTCTGAAGTCCACAATCATCTCCTTTGTCTTCTTCACATTCATGTGAAGATTATTCTCTTTGCACCAGCTCTCCAGGTGTTCCACCTCCTGTCTGTAGCTGGACTCATCATTGTTTGTGATGCATCCCACCACCGCTGTATCATCTGCAAACTTAACAATATGACAGCCTGGATGTGTGGCTGTACAATCATATGTGAGCAGAGTGAACAGAAGGGGGCTGGTATAAAAGCACCTGGTATAAAAGAATCTTTAGGATTACCAGTAAGATTCAGAAGACTTTTAAAACCGGATGCTATTCCTACTATTTTTAAAAGAAAATCTACAGAAGAAAGTCCCACAGGAGCTACCATGTCGAAACAACGCAGGGACCATCGGAAGACTGTCCAGGAGATGAGTAAGTCTTTGTGTAAACATAATCGGAGGTGTGTAGTGTTTTAGATTATAAACTATTTATTTTACGTGAGTTCATGTTGTTTTACTTTATACACTTTGAGTGTATAAAGCCAATTATCACGGCAGATTATGTTTGTTCGCTGCTAACAAGCTAGCCGAATCAGATAGCTAACACAATAGCCGCGATACAGGCCACGTTGCTATTTATGTATTTTTAAATTATGTCTGCGCCATCAGGTAACATCTCGTTTCTTTCTATTCGGGGAGGGTTTATTAATGAGAGTTTTGGAAGATTTACTGTCTTAAAATGATATATCGCTGACGCGACCGGTAATAAGCCGAGATGGCAGCTAACAAACATTAGCCGAGAGCCCGGAGCAAACACGTTGCTAATGATGTATTTTTAAATTATGTCTGCGCGATCGGGTAATTCTTTTTATTCGGGGAGGGATATTAATGAGAGTTTTGGATGATTTACTGTCTTAAAATGATATATCGCTGACGCGACCGGTAATTTGGGCAGCACGGTGGCACAACTGGTAGAGCTGCTGCCTCTCAGCGAGAAGGTTGCCGGTTCAAATCCCGGTCCGGGGCCTTTCTGGGTGGAGTTTGCATGTTCTCCCCGTGCATGCGTGGGTTTCCTCCGGGTACTCCGGTTTCCTCCCACAGACCAAAAAACATGCTTGTTAGGCTGATTGGTGACTCTAAATTGACCCTAGGTGTGAGTGTGAGAGTGGATGGTTGTTTGGTGTGAGTGAGACAGGTCCCTCTTGTAAATGAGTCCCCGTGACTCAACGAGGCTAGCCTGTATAAATAAAGGTTGAATGAATGAAAAAATAAGCCGAGATAGCAGCTAACAAACATTAGCCGAGAGCCCGGAGCAAACACGTTGCTATGTATGTATTTTTAAATTATGTCTGCGCCATCAGGTAACATCTCGTTTCTTTTTATTCGGGGAGGGTTTATTAATGAGAGTTTTGGAAGATTTACTGTCTTAAAATGATATATCTCAGACGTGACCGGTGTCAGGGACTCTTGTTAGCCAAGATAGCTTCTAAAAAAATTAGCCGAGAGCCCGGAGCAAACACGTTGCTATGTATGCATTTTTAAATTATGTCTGCGCCATCAGGTAACATCTGTAATTTTTTTATTCAGGGAGTGTTTATTAATGAGAGTTTTGGAAGATTTACTGTCTCAAAATGATATCTCAGACGCGATAGGACATGCTCCGCCATTATTATTTAAATGCACGTTGGAGCGTGCCTTCCCGTTGTCACGTCAAGATGACGTTTTGCGGAAATGCGCAGATTTTTAGGGGCGTATCCCAGAGAAAAAAACTACCATAACTTGGAATAAAAATTTAATATATTTATAATTTATTATGCAAAAACGACCAGAGCTCAATGATATAAGATATATATGTTCTGACAAATATTCAAATTTACAAAATCATGTCACAATACCTTTAAGCTACATAAAATTAACTGAAACTGTCAATTTTGAAGATGTTGAGCTAAATTTGGTGGGGTAGTAGCTGAGAGTCCTCCACAACACACAGGATCTTGCATGAGATCGTTCGGTCATTTACAAGGTTGTACTAAAATGACTACAACTCATCTGGAACAGTTTTTGTGTTTATTTGTTGTCTCTTCGTGTCCATTTCACTACCTTTAATATTAAAACGTTCAATATAAAACCAACTGGACTTTATTAGTAGGGGTGCGAATCTCTCAGTGTCTGGAGAATCGATTAAATTCCGATTTTTGGTGTCACAATTCGACTCAAAATCGATTTTTCGATTCAGAAATGATTTTTCTATTAAAATGGTCATAAATTTAGTTTCAGTTTTGTAACTGACAAGCTGAAAAGAATAAACAACAATGGAAACAAATAGAAAATTTATTTAAAACAATAATTTTAGGTTCCTTATTGTATCCTTTGATATTTACCATAAATAGGAACAAATAATACAGGAATGCATTAAATTCTGTAACTTAAATAACCAGTACGTGTTAGCTTTTTGCTCTGTTACTTATAGAAGATTATTGCTTGAATTGATTGTTTGAACTTGTTTTGTTTTTGAAAAAAGGGGCAGATAAAATAAGATTTCTTCTTTCTGCCACCTTTCATTTTATGTATTCTTTCATATACTATGAGATATGGTTTTATTTTCTTTATCTTTTGGGTTTTAATGTAATTTTTTTAATTATTTTTTTAATCGATTTTGGGGCTTTTAGAATGGATTCTGAATCGCCAGGACTAAGAATCTAGATTCTTTTTAAAAATCTATTTTTTTACTGCACCCCTATTTATTTGTAACAGGAGATGTTTCACTCTTCATCCAAGGGGCTTTCTTAATTCAAAGAGCAGAGAGTGTGGGGTTCAGGTTTTAAAGGCTGAGATAAGAGACACACTTACCTCAATCTCAATCTACATATGTATGTGGGCAGCACGGTGGAACAACTGGTAGAGCTGCTGCCTCTCAGCGAGAAGGTTGCCGGTTCAAATCCCGGTCCGGGGCCTTTCTGGGTGGAGTTTGCATGTTCTCCCCGTGCATGCGTGGGTTTCCTCCGGGTACTCCGGTTTCCTCCCACAGACCAAAAAACATGCTTGTTAGGCTGATTGGTGACTCTAAATTGACCCTAGGTGTGAGTGTGAGAGTGGATGGTTGTTTGGTGTGAGTGAGACAGGTCCCTCTTGTAAATGAGTCCCCGTGACTCAACGAGGCTAGCCTGTATAAATAAAGGTTGAATGAATGAAAAAAAAAAAAATGTGTGTATCTTATCTCAGCCTTTAAAACCTGAACCCCACACTCTCTGCTCTTTGAATTGAGAAAGCTCCTTGGATGAGAAGCGAAACATCTCCTGTTACAAATAAAGTCCAGTTGTTTTTGTACTGAACGTTTTTTGATTTTATCAGGTCCTGGATGACTGAGAATCTTCACCAGCATACCTTTAATATTACGCTAATTTGACAAGCTTTCCCATCTTTTACTCGGTTGTTGTTTTCTGCGAGGTAATTTTCTTAGACGAGCATTTGTTTCAGTTTTCGCCTCTTCTTTTGGATCTTTTGAATCCTTTCGAGACCTTTCAACATCCGGCTTGGATCCACGAGTTGGCCTCGCCTTGAAACCATCATCCAACAGCCTTTTCCCAAATCTCTGCTCTCCTGAATGACCTCACAGAATATGAATACTACCTCATGAGAGATTATTCACATCACAAGCCTTTATTTGAGCTCAGAAAAGTGGATTACCTCCTTCCTGTCGTGTTGCGTCTCTGCCACAAAGAAATAATCCCTTTAATGAAGCAGCGATTAGAGCCGGCCATGACACGGTTCACACTCTGACTGAATTTCCCTGAAATTAACTGGAGCTCGTAATCACATTCCCTTCAATTATCATCCAGAAGTTGATTGAATCCACCGCTAATAATCAGAACAATGCTGGAGTTAGAATAATGTGAGAAGAGACACATGAACTTTATTAGAAATGACTGAAGAGGAGCAGCCATTGTCTGTTCATTTGTAAACACATTCTTATCAAAGCAGGGCGTAATTAGAAAGTCAGTCCCACATATGCTGTAATCAGGAAACGTCTTGCGTTAGATTACAAGTATTCCAGCTTTTTGAACATCTGCTGAGTGAGGCAGCGGCGCTGCACACATGAATTCATTACGAGATGAGCACAAAGACGAGCGAAGGAAGGAGGAGCGCTGAGACGGGGCCAGCTGTGCAGCTTCGCATCAAACACACACCTGTGCCTGCGCAGACAGGGGAGCACGAAACCCAAGACTTGGACTTTCTGGCAAAGTTTGTTGGCCAAATGCAACATATGCTAAGAAGAGCGCAGGTAGTGGACAAACAGGTGGTTTTCAGAAGCTGCAAGTTATCCAACCAGACGGAGACAGGCGCAGGTGGAGACTCGCTGCTGAAGATATGAAAGTGAGCTCTAAAAACAGTTGTTACATTACAAATAATAAAATAAATGTCCATTTTTGTCATCTGTGTATGTTTCCCATACAAGACGAAATTCGTCTCTGCATTTAACCCAACCACCACCAGGTGGTGCAGTGAGCAGCCATAGAAAGCGCCCAGGGAGCTGGGGAAATAGGTGTGCACTCATAGACACCATGTCTGCATCACTAAGTTCCTTTTCCATAATTTTATTTGGTTTTCTTAATGTTATTTATGTTATTTATTAATTATTTTCTATAATTTTCCCCCTGACTTGCTCTCGAAGAAGATGGACGCTTTCTTTTCCCTCTCCTGCCTCCCTCCTGCTTTTGCTCGCCCTGTGAGTCTTTCTCAGAGCCTCTCTTTACACATACAGTATTCCAAATCGTAAATTATGGATTTGATCAGCTGCTCCCTCAACGCAATTGATAACATTTTCTCAAGGAGAAAACAGGGTGCAGGAGAACCCTCATGTCCTGAAGGAACATAATTGGATTACGACAACAGGGTTGTCTGCCTTTTGGAATCGGTGGGTACCTGGGATATCGACAAATTAGGACGACGTCTGCAGCAGTTTTGGGCAATGGTGAGGCTGCCTGCCTATGTGAAGGATCGTACCGTGCTTCAAGTGCTCAGAATCAGATGCTTTTAGAGCCTGGAACTCGCTGGCATGAAGGAATTGACCTTGGAGAAGGCTACAAGCATGGATCGGTGGAATGACCACAAATCTGGCTGTTTGGATTCCTCATTGTGTGTAGCAGCAGAACTATGAAGACAGTCATGATGACAAGCTGTCAGCCTGCCCCAAAACAAATGTTGTTTATCTGGATCTGGCTTCCCTGCTTGGCCTTGGCTGGGTCAACTTATCTCAAATTGCTCCTGGAGGATATGGAAATCACGAAACTCTGCTCTTCCCCCCACCCCGACAACATCTGTGGACCTGTATCAGAGCTGAGCAGGCTGATAGCCATCTTTTCAGGACCAAGAAACTTTCTGTCGTGTTTACGGACAATCTCCCTGCCTTTGTCAGCCTCGTCCACCTGTAAAATGTCTTATGTCTATCTTTGTTGGGGGTTTTTTGTGCTGAGGTAGTTTTTTTGATACCTTACACTGTGTCCTGTGTGTCAAGGACACAGTGTGAGATCCCTTTTTATACCTTCTTTCCTCATGTTTCTCTTTCCTTTTCTTATGTAAACGATAAGGCCAGAGCTTCACAACGAAGCTGCAGCCCCCGTGCACCCCCGTCTACCCTTGTTGTCTTGGACAGCTGCACTGAAATGTATTTTCACTGTGCTTAACTGTGCAATGACAATAATGTTAATTCTGATTCATGAAAAATAACAAAATATTGAGAAATATTGTCATGTACATGTAGTTTAGCTTCAAGCTAAATCCTGAAGTACAGACAGAATATTAATGATTTTTGTGACCTTTAAGTCTTCAGCAGAGCTTCAGCTGAAACAGGGAGTGACATGAAAAATCCCGATATTAGATCAGGGGTCTGCAACCTGCGGCTCTGGGGCCACATGTGGCTCTTTGGTTCCTCTGCAGCAGCTCTGACCAAAAATAGTACATGAATTAGTCATAACCGCAACTGAAAGGGCTGATTTCATCAGGTTTTTGTTTAATTTGATGTAAATACCGGTACACAAATGAAATGGTTGACAGATAACACAACAGATTCATCACTTAGCTTCCAGCCACACAGAGACATTTTTCATTATTTAACAATGAGCGCGGGGGGGGGGATGCAGCTTTGCAAACACATCAAAATACAAAAGCTCTGCTTTTATCAAAATATAAAAGTTGCAGTAAATAAAGCTCTCTGCCTTTATTAGTGGGGAAAAAATACTGAAAAATATCCAACAATCTGGTTACTGGTAATATTTTCTGTTTGCTTTAAGAATGTATCAGGGTGGAAGTAGTATATGCATTCGTTTTGAAAGTGTGATTTTTTATTTATTTAATTTGACAGAAATATGTAAAGGACTCACATGGGCTTCTGTGTTTACATTTAATCAGCTAATACTTCAAAGTATTATTTACTTACCGGTATTAAGTTTAGTATAGAAGTTATGAAACTTCATCATGTCTCCCCTTGACCTCTAAAAGTAGATTCTACCAGTACAATGTTCAGTTGTGACATTTTTTTAATTGAGTGACACTTGACTCCTGCGTGTAAACATTTTGTGTTCACACAGAAAGAAAACAGTCCTGCATAATAACTATATATTTAATAGTTTTACAAACTGTCTTACCTTCGTACAGCCAGTCAGCCAGACCATTAAAGACGACTCCGTCCTTCCCGGTGGAAACCAAGCGGATTGATCGGCTCTGCACCGTCGATCTGTAGTAGATGTTGTTTTCAAATATGAAAATCTGGACAAGGAAAAAGTCAGAGCCATCAGTCGCTTCTGTGCCATATAAATAGACTAAAATCAATGTGTCCTTGTGGTTGGTAAATATCAAAACCTTTAAAGTATTTTTTTTAACATCAATATGAAACTTCGTGTCGACTTTCAGACAACGATGCAACACTGGAAGAAATGGAAACACTGGCAGCAGATGAGCTGATGAAACCCAGATTCTTAAATGCTCTGTCTGGTGCCAGTTGTGGGGAGATGAACGTGGGACTGATGAGCCCACGAAGTAAGGACTGTGTTGGTTAACTGTTAATAATCAGCACACTCATAACTTGGCGTGCAGAAAAAAAAAATCTATTTTTTAAAATAATCTAGATTCTTAGTCCTGGCGATTCAGAATCGATTCTAAAAGCCCCCAAATCGATTTATTTTTTATTTATTTATTTTTTACAATAAAACCCAAAAGATAAAGAAAATAAAACCATATCTCATAGTATATGAAAGAATACATAAAATGAAAGGTGGCAGAAAGAAGAAGAAATCTTATTTTATCTGCCCCTTTTTTTCAAAAACAAAACAAGTTCAAACAATCAATTCAAACAATAATCTTCTATAAGTAACAGAGCAAAAAGCTAACCTAATACTGGTTATTTAAGTTACAGAATTTAATGCATTCCTGTATTATTTGTTCCTATTTTTGGTATAAATATCAAACGATGCAAAAAATTTGATACAATAAGGAACCTAAAATTATTGTTTTAAATAAATGTTCTATTTGTTTACATTGTTGTTTATTCTTTTCAGCTTGTCAGTTACAAAACTGAAACTAAATTTATGAACATTTTAATAGAAAAATCGTTTCTGAATCAAAAATCCTTTCTGAATCGAAAAATCAACTTTGAATTGAATCGTGACACCAAAAATCGGAATCGAATCGATTCTCCAGACACTGAGAGATTTGCACCCCTACTCATAACCCCCTATTCTAATACATGATGTGTACTCACTGGTGTGTCTTAATGTTGAGATTAGTCACGTGAGGTAATGTGCGCTCTCACGTACGTCATCAATGAGGGACTATTTAAGGAGTGGTATTAACACAGCTGTGTAGATTGGAGTGGATGGAGTCTGTATGTATCCGATGGCATGAAATAAACCTCCTAAACTAAAAGCTGGATCTTGATCTCCGTTCTTTGTCCGACCTATCCTGCCCTGAGATGACGAACCGAACAGGTTATGGGCCCAGCAGGGACAAGGAGGGTCGCTGGCAAAGATTATGCTTCGACGGAGACGAACGGAACTATGAGCTATGGGAAACGAAGTTCCTGGGACACCTCCGGCTACAAGGTCTGAAGAATACCATTCTATTAAAAGTTGAGCCAGATGCGGAGGAAGAGGAGGACGACGCAGTGAAGAATGAGATGGCTTATGCAGAGCTGATACAGTTTCTCGACGACAAAAGTTTGTCTCTGATTATGAGAGAGGCAGCAGACGACGGCAGGAAAGCCTTACAAATCCTGCGAGACCATTATGCGGGCAGAGGAAAGCCGCGAATAATCAGCCTGTACACAGAACTGACATCCCTCCAGAAAAAGGCAAGTGAAACTGTCACAGACTTTATTATAAGAGCTGAAACGGCAATTACTGCTCTGAGAAACGCAGGTGAAACATTGAGTGATGGACTTCTGGTCGCCATGGTGTTAAAAGGTCTACCAGAACCTTATAAACCATTTGTAGTCCACATCACACAAAGCAGCGACGACCAACTAACATTTGCTGAGTTTAAAGTGAAGCTGAGAAGCTACGAAAGCACTGTAAACTTTAATACAGATGTGGATAAGGATGATGTGATGACAGCAAGTGGCTACAGGAGCGGAGCAGAGCGAAGACGAGGAGGAAACGATGAACTCATCTGTTACAGCTGTGGACTGGGGGGACACATAGCAAGGCTGTGTCCGAAGAATAAAACACAGCGACAGTGGTGCCGTGTGTGTAAGAGTCCACGTCATGCAGAGAGTAACTGTTGGCGAAAGAAGATGGAGAATGTGAACCAAGCGACCGATGAAGTGGAGGACGATCACTCATTCGCATTCAAGACAAACGACGCACAGATCAGCGGACGGAAACAGAGAGGCCTGATGGTGGACACCGGAGCGACCTCACACATCATCACTGATGTTAACAGGTTCAAACGCTGGGATGACACGTTTGAACCAGAACAACACTTCATCGAGCTCGCTGACGGGACGAGGACGAACGGTGTGGCGGTGAAGAGAGGTGACGCGGAGGTCTGGCTGCGGGACACACAAGGACGAAGGAGGAAGGTGGAGATCAAACGGGCGTTATATGTCCCAACGTACCCACAAGACATCTTTTCCGTGAAGGCAGCGACGTCCAGGGGAGCCTCAGTCAACTTCAACCAAGAATGCAGTCAACTCATCGCCAAGGACGGTACAAGGTTTGACATTAGTGTCTATGATAGACTATATTATCTAGACATATTTGACAATGGCAATAAAAATGATGAATATTATGAGGATGAACAAAGCAATGTGATTTCAGGTTGTTATGACATTCAGGAGTGGCACAAAATTTTAGGCCACTGTAATTACCAAGACCTGCTAAAATTAGAAAAAGTGGTAAAAGGCATGAAGATTAAAGGGAAGGGTGATAAAACGAATCTAGACTGTGAAACTTGCATTATGGGTAAATTCTGTCAATACAGAAACAGACAAGCTGATGCAAAAGCAGAAAACGCTCTTGAATTAGTTCATACTGATTTAGCTGGTCCAATCGAGCCTGCTGCAAAAGGCGGTTTCAGGTACACAATAGCATTTACAGATGACTATTCTGGTACAATATTTGTTTATTTTCTTAAAGCTAAGAGTGACACAGCTAGAGCTACCGAAAAGTTTATTGCAGATGTCGCCCAATATGGTAAAATAAAATGCATTAGATCCGATAATGGTACAGAGTTCACATCAAAAGACTTTCAGTCTTTAATGAGTACTAATTCTATCAGACATGAGACATCTGCACCTTATTCACCGCATCAGAATGGCACAGCTGAAAGAAGCTGGAGAACATTGTTTGAAATGGCAAGATGCAAGGGCGTAACTTTGTGTTGAAAGTTGGTGGGGACGGAAATCGAAAATGCTGCATCTGCTTTTTTGGACAAAGTACCGGTACTTTTTTCAATTGTGTATGTCGTAATAACAATAACAGTTGTATGACACCCTTACTAGCAGTTCAACAGCTGTATGACACTGAGTAGCAGTTTAACAGCTGTATGACTCCCTGAGTTAGCATTTATCCTGTCAGATCATTGTACATTGTTATTAACACCTTCATTTTCATTACATCAGCACACAAGTTTTATACAAAAGGTCTTTGTAAGAAGGCACGATACAGAAAGACATTGTTAACAGGAATAACAATAATAAACTTTATTTAAATAGGACCTTCCAGCAACAACTTGCATTGTCCAAAGTGCATTACAAGATAATAAAGATAAAAGTTGAATGAATGAATGAAAATAATACTACAAACCGGATTCCAAAAAAGTTGGGACACTAAAAAACTGAATGCAATGATGTGGAGATGGCAAATGTCAATATTTTGTTCATAATAGAACATAGATGACAGATCAAAAGTTTAATCTGAGTAAATGTAACATTTTAAAGGAAAAATATGTTGATTCAAAATTTCAGTGTCAACAAATCCCAAAACATTTGGGAAGTAGCAATAAGTGGCTGGAAAAAGGAAATTGAGCATATAACGAACAGCTGGAAGACCAATTAACACTAATTAGGTCAATTGACAACATGATTGGGTATAAAAAGAGCTTCTCAGAGTGTCAGTGTCTCTCAGAAGCCAAGCTGGTAAGAGGATCACCAATTCCACCATTGTTGCGCAGAAAGATAGTGCAGCAATACCAGAATGGTGTTACCCAGCGTAAAATAGCAAAGACTTTTAAGTTATCATCATCAACCGTGCATAACATCATCAAAAGATTCAGAGAATCTGGAACAATCGCTGTGTGTAAGGGTCAAGGCCGTAAAACTCTACTGGATGCTCGTGATCTCCGGGCCCTTAAACGTCACTGCACCTCAAACAGGAATGCCACTGTCAAGGAAATAACAGAATGGGCTCAGGAATACTTCCAGAAAGCATTGTCAGTGAACACAATCCACCGTGCCATCTCGCGTTGCCAGCTGAAACTCTACAGTGCAAAGAGGAAGCCATTTCTAAGCAAGCTCCACAAGCTCAGACATTTGCACTGGGCCAGGGGTCATTTAAAATGGAGTGTGGCAAAATGGAAGACTGTTCTGTGGTCAGATGAGTCACGATTTGAAGTTCTTTATGGAACACTGGGACTGTTTATTGATTCACCGTGAGTTGCTAGTAGATGGAGCTAAATATGCTAGTAGAAGTATCTGCAGCCACTTCTTAAACTCGTCCTCCATCCCTCCTCCGTCTGCAGCAGGATGATAATACTGTTTTGTTTAAATTAAATTCACAAAGCTCAGACTAACTTCGCGCACACTGTTCACACATAAACAAACGTAGTTTTCGCTCCTCCTGAAGTCGCGCACATATTACACGCAAAACGTCATCAAAACGATTTACTTACGTTCAGGAAATGCATGCACACTGTAAACACAATAACACCATGAGTACTGTGCACCAAAACTATTTAATGACTTACTTTTTGGTCGTATTTTGCCGTGTAGGGTGATCAGACAGCTCCTCTGCACGCCATGGGAGTCTTGCAAACTGCGCAGTGCGTACTAACTAAATACAGAGCCACTGCTGGACAGAGCAGCTGTTCGGCAGTTGTTGTTGTTGTTTTTTTTTGTTGGGGTTCGTTGACGGTGTGAAACGGAGATAACTTTTTTCTTTTCTTTCTGAGTAGCGGCATGAATGGGGTTTTAATCAGAGGGTTAGGGTTAAATGTTCAATAAAATAAAATAAAAAGTAAAATATGTGAACAAAATATTGGTGGGGACTGTCCACTAGAGGTCAGCATTGGTGGGGATTTGTCCCCACCAGTCCTTCAGGAAGTTACACCTATGGCAAGATGTATGTTGATAGAGAGTAATCTACCTAAAGAGTTGTGGGCTTATGCTGTAATGGCTTCTGCAGTAATTAGAAACAGGTGTTTCAATAACCGTTTAAAACAAACTCCATATTACCTGCTGACAGGAAAGGTGCCTGACCTTTCTAAAATGAAAGAATTTGGGTGTGTGTGCTATGCATATAGACAAATTAAGAAAAAGCTAGATCCGAGGTGTGAAAAAGGTATCTTTGTGGGTTATGATAAATACAGCCCTGCATATTTAGTCTATTACCCAAACACAGGAAAAATCTGCAAACATCGACTGGTTAAATTTGTAGCTCATAATATAAATGAACGGCAAACTCAAACTGTGAATGAAAGGCAAACTCAGGACGATCCTGACATGCTTGATGATGTTTTTAGATATAGAAGAACTATCCCTGTTAAGTCAGAGTCAGGAGTAGAACACCAGGTGTCACAGGGAGCACATGGGAGTTCTACTGAACCGGCAGTGAGTGTAGAGAGCACAAGTGTTAGACAGGAAACACAAGAGGTCTCATCTGAACCTATTTCAGCAGAAGGAAGCACAAGTGATGAACAAAATGCAGATGAACAGGGTCTGCGACGTTCTGAAAGGGAAAGAAAAGCACCAGCACATTTAAAAGACTATGAATGTATGGCTGGGAGTGCTGATAATAAAGAGATAAATGTTGAATATTGCTATCGTTCAGTGTTTAGTACACCACAAAGTTACAGAGAAGCAATAAATTCACCTAAAACTGTAAAATGGATAGAAGAGATGGAATCCTTAACGGAGAACAAAACATTTACACTGACCAGACTGTCAGAAAATAAAAATGCAGTGGGGGATAGATGGGTCTTCACGATTAAGAATAACATAGATGGAACCGAAACCTATAAGGACAATCGAGTTAGATATAAGTTATAAGGAAACATTCACATCAAACCATCTACAACAGTAAAGCTCCAGAAGTTTGTACATTTCAGATCTGGGGATGTAAATTAATGTCGTTG
>JBBPBX010035812.1:0-31846 GCA_038048925.1 Garcialebias charrua | reverse complement strand
CATGCCGATAATACATTAGGGATGCAATTACAATGGACTGAAACTAATATAAAATTTTGCTGTGTAGCACCAATATCCATGTTTTTTCTACGTAAAACAAAAGTAACACTAAAGCTGACGTGATTTTAGAGGTATGTTAAAAAATGAACTTTTTTACTAGCTTAATCCCTGGTTGTAGATGTTTGACCTGATTCTTGAATCACTGAAACAAAAAAGTCCTATTTCCATCTCTAATTGTACTTTTTTCATTTGACTGGTGGTATTCATACATTTTTTTGTGTTTTTGCACATTGTCATTGCGAGTTTCAAACATATCACTCTATATTACAAACTCAACCACACATTATGTCATTTGGGTTTAAACTGTAATTTACACTGACATGAACAATAGTTGGTGATAAGCTACAACTGTCAAATGTCAGGAAAGAAAAATTGACACGCATGTGTTTAATTTTGTTCCATTTGAACATATTTTCAGCATCGTTTTAGATTAAACAAGCTCTCACACACAATGCATAACCTCCTAAATGTATAAACTTGTTGCCTTGGAAACACTGAGATGGGCTTCCTGCCAACTAGTTAACACAATGGAGTTACAGACACGTGTGTGCACGTCTGTGTATGCGTGTGTGTTGGAAACGGCAATGGAATTGCGGGTATGCTGTCTCCATGCGCTGCATTGCCTCTTTGTTGCCTTGCTGCCAAGATCCTGATAGCTTCAAGATGTACAAGAGAGTGAGCCCTAAAGGAGAACATAGCCAGGAGGAGGGAAAAAAATGGCACAAATTGTACAAAATGTGAAGTAAAACGAGACCGAGACGTTTTGCTACTGCTTACTTGACTGAAACCAAGCCCTTAGAATTCACGGGAGACTCGCAAATCACCAGCTCTGGTTTGAAAAGACAAAGTTACTCTTCTCCAAGGAGACCATTTATAATGAGCTACAGTGAGCTCAGTGCAGTTGCATAGTTTTATTACACAAGCAAGCTGTTCCTGCGGTGTGCTTGTGTGTAAGACCTTTCATCTGAAACAAAGCAGATGGGTTCGGAACTACACAAGTTAACAGAGGGCTGTGGAATTTTTTGTTTTTATATTAGATTACAAATCTACTGGAGAAAAAAATTAAAATGCAATAGAATCTATGTTAATGTTTTTGAACAATAGATAGTAGAAACAAATGAAATCCAAGTTCCCTTCACTGACAGATATACTATGAAGAGGATACAAACAAATCCAGAAGTCAGTCAATCATGGCCTTTTCTGGCAAATAAGCATAAACGAGGGAACCTTCACACATGATCAAGTCAGCCATGCTACAAGGCATTGAAACTGGTCCCTTATGAACATTGTCAGATGTAACATGATGTTCTTTCCTATCTTTGGTTTATACAACCAATTATTAAACAAAAGCTTAACTAATGCCATCACAAATGCACCATCTATATGTTTATCTGACATGTTGCCTAAAAACCTACAGTTTTGACACAGATTTGTTTTTATATGATTGGCTACCTTCCCAGGTAATGCAGTTTGGTTGCACAAAGCTGTTTAAACCTCCTGCTGCCCTTGGATCAAAATGACCCACAATGGCTCAGTATTAAAACTGAGGTCTCGTGGGTCATTTTGAAGAGTTGGGCGAATCCAAAGCACATTATGTGTTTTATAGAACATTCAATAGGAAAAATTTACATGAGATGTAAATGTAAGGTAGCCTGGCCCTCGCCATTCCTACGCAGCTCCGCTCCATTCTCATTTCCCTTCACTGCTCAGTCTGGCATTTCTCCCATTGACAACGATTTCTCCGGCCGATTTTTGACCGGACCAATCAGAGAACAGAAGGGACGGAGTTTTGGCCCCTAACCCACGCCCCCACCTGTCCCAGCGCAGCCAGCGAGCAGCCGCATGTTCTCATTCAAAGCGATGCAAAGCGATGCAGGACTGTTTTATAAATGACACAAATGTATTAATTTCCCCTTCTTAATCCCTTATCTGGAGTTTTATTTTGTTTTTTTTGCCAAAAGTCAAGTGTTCGCTCCCTCCTCCTCCTCCTCTCTCTCCGCTGAGTGCAAAGAATAAGGAAATGACTGAGGTTGTCACGAGAGAATTAAACTCAGGTTTTACGTTGCTGTCCGAATCCCTGCATATTTTCTGGTCTTCTGGTGTGCTGGACCAGCGCTACATGGTTTTATTTAATTTTTTTCAAACGTTTTATAACATATAAACACAGAATATGCAGGCAGCGAGAGAAATAGCAGCAGGAGGCGGAGCAGATGTCAAGTTCAGCAGAGCACAGAGGGGGAGGGAGCAGAATGCTTTCCCTGTTCAAAATTTTCCTAAGATCCAATGGTTTTGTTCCTCAGGCAGAGGCCACGCCTCCAGCAAGAATCATTTTTCAATGGAGAAAGTCCAGACTAGTACGAAGCGAAGTGAAGGACAAGGATCTGGTTTTAACCAGGCTAAATGTAAGGTTGTGTCTTGTAGAAAAATGTTTTTTCTGGAAATACGATTTGTAGATTAAAATCTTAGAACAGATTTTAAAATGGTATTACTGTAATTAATACCATTACAGTTGTAGGATATATGTACTGGTCAGTTTTACTGACTGTACAATACTCCAAATGAAAAAGTGAGTAGATTTGATCTGACACAAACTTATCATCAATATTCAACGAGTTCTCTCTTTTTCAGGATTTAAACCGAATAAATTGTGACTAGGCAATATGTAATTGACAGGAAACGTTAACTTATGTTGATTCACCAGGAGATTAATCATTTAATTAACAGAATCATAAAATTGCATCAACAAATACAATGGATTGGTCTGATCAATTTTCATATAACTTAACTGTCGACAAATTCAATTTTGGAACAACAGACAAGTAATAAGATGACATATTTACTTGTTTCTGCAGGCATGTTTAACTTAAAGTTTGTTACTGGCTTAAAAGAAGATAAAAGAAAGTTTCATAGTTAGGAGGAATAAGAGAATGGAGGGAAACTGAGGGGTGAACTATCTTGAGATATTTCAACCAGGAATTCAGCACACTCTCCGTCGGCTTCAGCTAGACTCTCGCCCGCGATGAACAACGACTCTTTACCTTTGTGAAGACTCTTTATCCCCGACTCCAGTAAAATAGGTTAGCCTCAACGTACACGGACCGTTCGTCCGGCTCACGTTTACTCAGGCTTCAGCGTTCACTTTTCAGCAGCTCCACTGAGATCTGCGTTGACCTACCAAAGTAGCGACCTCAGTTCCGGTTTGATTTTTCAAGGTAAAAGATTCCTCGAAGGAATTTCATTAAAGTAGAGCTTTTTACAGCTCAGAGTCGGACTCATAGCCAGCAGTGCTATGAACCCTTAGCTGATGATGTGTCATTGGCATTTTGACAAAGTTCATTCAGCTCTTAGGCAAACTTCATGGTTCCAAGTTCACCAGCAGACTGAAGAACACAGGAAGTCAGAGTTATTTTACTGAGAGCTTGAACCAGAAACGTAGTCCTTCCTGATTGGCTCGTGGCACCGGGAGGGACGTGAATGAGGAGGTGCAGAGGAAGAGGTCAAGTGTTAGGTCACTCAGGATGAGAGAGAAAGATTGTTTTAAGAAAAGATAGAAACCAGTCGCCAGTTATAAGATAACTTGATTAGGCTTTGATTCACGTCTTAACATTTCTAAAACAAATCTGAAAAGTTCAACTTGACATATTTACTTTAGACACATAGAGTATGAAGAAGTGACTTGCATTGGTAACAGCATAAACCATGATCATAAAATGACAAGAGTTATTCTGTTAATCAATTCTGAATTAACTCAAATTAAAAGGAAGTCTCTTCTGAAATAATACAGTATGTGTTTTGATTCAAATTATTAAAATAAAACAGTGGTAAGGTGTCCCACTGAGAGAATCAGTGAAAGGGTGTCAATCCAGGTCAGAAATGAAGGCTTGTATCACTACACAGTATTCTATCCCTGGCAGAAGGAACACAAACGCATATCCATGATTTAGGTTTTTAAAAATACATTTGTTTGTTATTCTATGGTGGCCCTAAGGTGTAAATGAACAGCATTTGAAATACATTTGAAAAAAACTCAACAAAAACAATATCACATTCACAACATTTGAAAAACAGAATTAAATTAAGCCAAAGCGGAAGTGGCCGAAGCAGAAGTGGCCAGAATCACATTAGAAAAAACAGAATTACATTTGAAAATACGCAATCATTTTAGAAAAAACGGAATTACATTAAGCCAAAGCTGAAGTGGCCCATATCATATTTGAAAAAACGGAATTGTATTTGAAAAAACGGAATTACATTAAGCCAAACAGGAAGTTGTGTTGTAAATTTTTTACTTTATTAAACTTACACTAACTATTAACTATTAAACTACAAAAACTTCCTGTTTGGCTTAATGCAATTCTGTTTTTTCAAATGAAATTCTGTGTTTTCAAATGTTGTGATTTTGTTGTTTTTATTGTGATTTCTCAAATATAATTTCGTTTTTATCAAATGTTGTTCATTTACACCGTACCTTAGGGCCACCGTATTACACAAAAACGTTTGATTGGAGTTTGCACACAAATCAAGAAGTTCTTTTCTTTTCTCTCAGTTAGTGTTTTGTTAAACTTTCCATAGATAGTTGCAATAAACCCAAGTTTTTTCAAAACTTTACCTTAAATCTGAAATTACAGGCTGGGATCAGAAGCATGCTGAAGGACATAAAAGCACATTCACAAATGCTTTGCAGAGTGCTGTAAACTATGGTTGGACTTTCCAAGATTCCCTAGATTTAGCCAAAACACAGATTAAATCTTTTTCTACAACAAATCCTTTACAATGCAAGCCAAAAGCAGCTACAAAAAAAAAAGGAAAATGTATATTTTAAAAAGTGGGAAAATCGTGTTGCTATTCCAGCTAAGCTTTGAACAACTGCCCAGAATGTACTGCGTCCATACCCAAAGGATGGCAACGAGACTTTTAGAAAGGAAGTCTATTTGTGTGTGTGACTGTGTCCCACAGGTCTCGGTGCTTATTGTTCGCTCAGTTCACTAGTCTGAAACAAACCCCATTTCCGTTGCTCACTTATGTGTGTGAATTATTGTAACTGGAATTCATTTATCGTAGAATAGTAGCGGGCAGACATGCGTGTGTTTTTATGGAGTAGCTTTAGAGTGTTTCTTTGTGTCCTTTTTTACTTTTATTTATTTTTTGGCACATGACACTGAGTGAGGCCTTACATATTTACAGCTACGGCTGTGACACAGAATATTTACCAATCTTTGGTGTTCATGTGCTTATGTCATCAGTGACTCATCAATGCAGTACAACAGATCTGTAAAACGTTGAATGGGAAGCTGTGCGCATGCATTTCAGCAATTACCCAAAGAAGTATTGCTTAAAGACACAAGTTTTGTAAAAAAATATATATATAAAAAATCCCACTAAATAATGACAGGCCACAAGCTAAATGAGTTTTTATGGAAGTTTACTGATGGTGGTTTCTGGTGGTGTGTTTTAAGAAAAAGACATTTCTTGGAAACCCTAAGTTGCACCACACTGCACGCTGGATCGTTAAATGTGGCTGGGTGCCCCTTGTGCAAGGCACTTAACCCCTGTCTGTCATTTCAGTCTAGCTGCTTAGAGTCTAGACAGAGGACGGAGTGAGACAACTCAGTTCATGTGGATAACCATGATGGTAACGCAATAAAGACTGTTGGTCAGTGGTACTGTTTGCTGTGATAACTGTCACACTAAACTCTAAAAATCTTTGGCAATGACAGTTTAAAGTACTCTGCGTTCAAAGATAGACTTCAGTAATCAACAAACTGGCTCACACATTTCATTTCCTCTGCTTGTTCCATCTTCCTTACTTTTCATTGAGCTGTTTCACTTCAATGGGGTTTAAACTGTGGAATCTCATTATGTTTGTGTTCACCTAGCTCCTGGAAGGTTTTGCGTGTGCTTTTAGGTCTGTTGAAAGATTACCACGAAGCACTATAAATCAATTGGTTGAATGCTTATTAACCTTAGTGCTCTTTGTTGTGCTTTTAGTGCATCAGCAGAACCGTGAAATCTGGTTTCTAGCTCCACGCTTGCTTCCAGCTCTTCCTGACACATACATGGGGAGAGATGGCTCCATGATAAAGTAGTGCTGCTGAAGTGTTCATATTAGAAATACAGGAAAAGGATGAAACAGGTGCTCTCTGTTGCATAAGGCAAACATTCCTTCTCGTTCTGTTTCCTTAGCACCTGCTCTTCCATCCTACAGTTATTTGCATGACATTTTCCCTTTATTTTTAACTGTAAACACATCTATCTGCCACCTACCTATGCTACCTGTCTCTCCTGTCCTGACAGTCGTCTTGGCTCCAGGTGGCCAGCAGGGACTTGCACCCCTGGGCCGGTTATTCCTGCCAGCTGCAAGGATTGATGAATTGGAGGTTCTTTTGCGGCTCAAGCGAGGTCTCCGAGAGAGCCGACGTGGCGGACGCATGCAGCTCTTCGGGGGGAAGTTCAACTTTGATGAGACCAGGCGAAGCACCTTTGACAACTTCCCCCAGTCTCTGCTCACTGTGTTTCAGGTGACCTTGCTGCAGTGATTTGTGTTCACCTCGTGTTAGAGGAACAATTTCGTATCAGGATATTCGTTTAAGGTTAGTTCACGGGCAGAACATTTTCACATATAGGGTTTTTAGTCTTGTTTTCTTTCTCCACAGATTCTAACAGGAGAGGACTGGAACTCTGTTATGTATGATGGTATCATGGCATACGGCGGTCCATCTTTTCCAGGCATGCTGGTCTGCATTTACTTTATCATCCTCTTCATCTGTGGAAACTGTATCCTTCTACATGAGGTCTACATAAGATACATACAGCCTATATAATGTGGCTTTCATTCTTTATAATGAAGAAGATAAACGTGCAAGATAATCACCACAGCTAGCTGACTTTAGCCCAGACAAAATAGCTATGACTATATTACTGTAACAGATATGGAGGTAACATTTTATGTTGTAGTAGCTGGCAATCATTCACAGCACATACTCCAAGCACCAAGACACCATACAAAATTATTCAAATTAAACTGCACATAATGTTGCTTGCGAGGTTTGTCCAAAATCTGGCTATAACATAAGATGATCTTATTCTAAAACAAAGAAAGGTGGTGGGTGGTATGCATTCTTTCCAGGAATGTTAGTCCTTTAATATGTTTTTCCCATCCTATGGAGACGTTTGCGATCCTCTCCCCTCCCACCAAGGAAGTCTGCAGACCTATCAGAGGGACCCGGCTGAATAAACATTGTGTCATCATTTCAGGACTCTTGGATTCTCTTTGGCAATGTCCTAGGTCAACCTCAGCACTCCTCGAGAGCGTTTATGGATCTCGGAGAGAACTGACTGATTAGACCATTCTTTTCAGAACTCCCACAGTGCCTCTCGTGTGTCCTTGGACACACTCACCGCTCTTGTCGTCTCCCCTCCCCTGTGGAATGTTTGCGTCACTATGTGCTTAGTGTGCAGTGTTTTTATCAATTTCAGGTCATCTCTCCTCGACCAAGGAGTGAAGGTCTAAGGATTTTTTTTTTTTGCCTTCAAATCCTATACATGTCGTCACTTTCATTACTTTTGTCTGCCTAAACAGGTCTCACTTGTAAATGAGTCTCTGAGGTTCAATGTGATTTATCTTAATAAATAGAGCTGCCTCCTTAATACACTTCTAAATAGATATTCTACTGAATGTCTTCTTGGCCATCGCTGTGGACAACCTGGCAGATGCCGAGAGTCTCACATCAGCCCAGAAAGAAGAGGAGGAGGCAAAGGAGAGGAAAAAACTAGCCAGGTGAGGCAAAAACAAGAAATCTAGGTAATCAGTGAGCTTAGAAAGAGCAAGACAGGAGAAAACAATTTTGTCTCCTGTCAACATCAGAAGAGGTTTTAGAGAAAGAAAAAGAGAATGGCGATGCTTAGCAAACAGCAAAAGAGAGCTCAAGCAGGAGGAGATAGTGTTACAGAGTGAAACTAATCATTACATTTCGCTTTTGGTTGTGACTTGTATTGATTTGAGGGGAAAGCAAGATGGAAAATATTAATTTCTCTGCTGGCAGTCCCATTGGTTTGGTCACAACAGCTCAAGTTCTTTGTGTGCCTGAAAAGCAACCCTCTGATGTGAACTTTTATGCAAGCTGGTCTTTTAATATAGAGATTACCAAAAAAAAGTTAGAAGATGCTAAAAGTAAAAACCTCCCATTTTTATCAGGCTCGCCAGTCCAGAAAAGCGCAAAGAGAACGAGAAGCCACCTTTGGAGGAAAAGAAAAGTGAAAAGATAGAGCTGAAGTCCATCACTTCTGATGGGGAGACCAACACAGCCACTAAGGTATGAGGAGAAAATAAACACTAAAAACCAGTTTTCAACAGGTGCATCAGTAAGTTAACGAATGACCTAAATGTTTTGCCGTTGCAGATCAACATGGATGACTGCTGTGGAGAAGAAAGTGAAGAAAAGAACCCTTATCCTGCAAATGATTACATAGGTAATATAAAATGCAGATATATACAAAGAGATATGTCAATAAACATTAAAAAACTAATCATCAGCTATAAAGTTGTATTTGTGTTCTGGAGATTGTGGCTTCAATTAAGCAGTTAATCACTGTCCTCCTTCATTCCCCCATCAGGAGATGAGGATGAGGATGAGCCTGAAATGCCTGTTGGTCCAAGGCCACGGCCACTTTCTGACATTCAGATGAAAGAGAAGGCTGTTCCCATGCCTGAGGCTCGTGCATTCTTCGTCTTCAGCCACACCAACAAGTAAACAATTTAACCTTTTCTCAGCTTCACCAGGGGTGAAGCTATGGGTGGGCCTGGGGAGGCCAAGGCCCACAATTCCCTTTCCCCCCACATTCTGATTTCTTTTCTGGGCACTTTAATAAATACAGAAAAAAAGAAGCTTCTATAATTTAAATAAAATAAATTTTCCTACTAAATAATCCCATTACTGTACTTGGTTGTATTAGAGCTTAATGTATGGAAATGTTACGTTTTTTTTTTTTTTTTGTGGACTGACCGTATTTTACAGACTTAAAAATTTGTTTTTGGTGTTTTATTCTGTATCGGCCATGTTTCAGCCATCCCAATGAGATTTGTTTATATTCTGAATACAGTTTGTTCGTAAGGCCTGCACGTGCACAGTATATCTACAGACAACACAAACATTAACATAAAAAAATTGGTGAATTGTAAAAAAAAAAATTAACATTTGTGTATATTAATATACGCAACATAATACGCATTTAGTCACATCCACCTTTTGTCCCTTTCTTTCAATTTCTTTTGTTTGGTTCAATTTCTGCATACTGTATACAGTAACAAGAGACTTACTCATAACTTCCTCTTCTGTTTCGTTCAACAACTTTTATTCCATAGCTTCAGGGTTCTGTGCCACAAGATTGTCAACCACAACGTCTTCACCAACCTCATCCTCTTCTTCATCCTGCTCAGCAGCATCAGTCTGGCAGCAGAGGATCCAGTCAAGAACGACTCCTTCAGAAACCAGGTGATGTTTATAACCTGTCAAGGAATGTGGTTTTTATTTAATCCAGGAGGCTTTTAATGGTTTTCTTAGCTGTGGGTTATTAAAACAATAAATACCCCTTGTGTCCTGGAGCCTGAACACTAAAACTAACCAGATCAGTAACAATTGCAATATGCACAAAGGTGGGCGACCGTTAATGTGAGTTTTCTTGCAGACGATGTCCTAATCCCCACTACTAGTTTGGGCGAACTGTGAGAAAAAGGTGTGGCTCACAAATAGAGATAGTTAGCAGTCTGGGCAAATCACCTTTACGTATAGCCTAAGTTGGACTCGTTTCAAGTTACTTTGGGTAATACTCAGTTAAATATACAGTTCGTTGTACCCCTTGGAGGAGAGGCTGAAGTGAAGTTTCGGCCATCATACAGGGTGGTAACTTCAGTGAGCTGAAAGATAAGCCAAACTACATTTTTATGGAGAAATAAAAATAAAATAAAAGGGACCATACAAAGTTAAATCAAACAGCAGGATGAAAAAAAAAGACAAAATGTGGCAAAAGGATAAAGATCTGGACAAACAACACCAGACAAACAGGACATTAAGGCACTGACTGAAGACTTTGTTGCTATAATTAGCTGCCACTCACATTTTTTTATGAACTAAATAGATTATAGCTGACAGCAGCATAACGAAAAACCAAAGCTTTTCTAACTGGCCTGTTACACCTAATGGGATTGCTTCCAGTACCGTGATATTATTAACTTCACGCGGAGAAAATGTAAAACATCTCTTCTGCTCTTTGGTCTAAGTTTAACTCGTTGCTTTCTCACTGATATTGTGCACACCAAAAACAAATGTTTCTTACTTTTCAGTAACCTTAAATAAACCAGGAAAGTCTTGAATGTTTTTTTATGTGTTTTACTCACGGTGTTTACACAATGTGTTTGGATCTAAGTATTACGATGGCAGCAGAGACATTCTGCCTCAAGCTCAGGCTCTAATATTACAGATTTACTGTTTGTGCATCTGTTGTATTTACTAATGAATAATTTTGTTGCATGCTGTATTAATAAATAAAGCGTTTATGGGTGTAATAGTGCTGCTGTATAATGGAAAGACTGTGTGTCTGTGCCGTATTTGATTTTGCACATTGTTTCCTCTCTAAGTCAGCAGGAAGAGTCTCCCGAGGCCAACAAAGATCTGCTTTATAGCATTTTCCTGGCTTTAGGAGAAGATATTTTATAGGCTAACCAATTAATCTTTCTCTAAAACTTTAATGAATGAAATTGTCTTTTTGAGTTTTGGATGTGTTTTCAGTTTTTTTATATTCAATTATTTTGTACAGCTTTTAAAGCTTTTCTGTTAGTGTTGCATCGTTAAGTTAAAACCAAGAAAATGGCGGAAACAGATTATGTAAAACTTTTGTTTTCTGCTCATTCAGAAACCCACTTTACATCAAGAGGTTAAATAATTTCCTTGTTTCTTGTTGGGTTTTCAGATCCTGGGCTATGCAGATCATGTCTTCACTGGGCTCTTCACCATAGAGATCATTTTAAAGGTACTGTACTATTTAGTGTATATGTAGTGTAAAAGTTTTGGACTATTTATAATAATAATAATTATTATTTTATTTAAAAAGTGCCTTTCAGGACACCCAAGGACACTTTACAGCAAGAAACATTTCAGAGTGGTTGTGTAAAATCAAACAACAAGCACAATGCAAACATCAACAGGAATAAATTAAAATATAAAATACATCAAATAAAGTTAATGATAAGCTAGTCTAAAGAGATGGATTTTCAAGGCAGTCTTGAACAGAGAAAGGGAGGTGGTGTTTCGAAGGTCTGGCGGTAGAGCGTTCCAGAGGTGAGGGGCAGAGCAGGTGAAGGCCCTGCTCCCCATGGTGGAGAGGTGGGCAGAGGGTACATGGAGATGTAGTGAAGAGGAGGACCTGAGAGAGCGTGATGGGATGGAGATTTGTAGGAGGTCAGATAGATAAGGAGGGGCAAGGTTGTGGATAGATTTGAACGTGAGGAGTAGAATTTTGAAGATGATGCGTGATTTAACCGGGAGCCAGTGGAGCTGCTGCAGGACAGGAGTGATGTGATCATAGTAGGAGGTTTGAGTGATGACACGGGCAGCTGAGTTCTGGACCATCTGTAACTTGTGGAGAGATTTGTTGGGGAGGCCGTAGAGAAGGGAGTTGCAGTAATCGATACGGGAAGTCACAAGACTGTGCACCAGGATGGCTGTGGAGCGGGGTGTGAGAGAAGGACGGAGACGGTTAATATTACGGAGGTGGAAATAGGCAGACCGAGTAATATTGTTGATGTGTGAAGTGAAGGAGAGAGTGGTGTCGAGGATGACACCGAGGCTCTTGACCTGAGGGGAGGGGGATAGCAGAGAGTTGTTAAGGGGGACGAGAAGATGTTCTGATTTTGAAATAGAGTTTTTGGTACAGACGAGAATGATTTCTGTTTTGTTGCTGTTTAGTTGAAGGAAATTGATAGAAAACCAGTGATTTAGCTCATTAATAAACAGCAAGTACTTACTTGTTGTATAGTATACATGCCTTCCTATACTGAGTACTGATACTGATACCAGTACTGATAAATGCCATTATACTTAGTGTAACAGCAAAAGAGACTTGTTTTCAAGCATTAGCTTAGCACTTTCCTTGTAGTCCCTGTCGGCAGTTTTTACTCATTAAACAGTTTGTTAAGCAGTTTTTCAGGCTCATCAATAACAGGGGATGGAAGACTCTGATAACCACTGTCAGTTTTGGCCATATCCATGCTCTTCATGATGTTTTATTTAATTCAATTCAATTCAGTTCAGTTTATTTATATAGCACTAAGTCACAACAGAAGTCATCTCAGGGCACTGAACAGAAAATATTCATATACTGTATATGTAAAGTTAATAGTATTTGTCTGAGGAGCAGACTGCTTTGAATCTAACTTCAATGCAGACTCTCATCCTGTTCTCTCCCAAAAATGGTTTACATTGACGGCAGTGGGTCAGCTTGCCGACTGGCTGGCTGTTGGTGGGTTCGCTGGCTCTGATGGGGGCCTTCATCCTCCAGACAGGGACTAAGAGAATGACAGGAAGCTCAGGCTCCAATACATGCATTCACACAGTGCTATTTATTTATTATTCTTTCACACCTTGTGCTTAAACCAACTACAGTATATATATATTTTTTTTTAAACCTATGTCCACATGGCTGACATTGCTCCTCCTCTGCCACCTGACTGCTCACCTGACTGTGAACATATTGTGGTGTTGGAACATTTTACAAGTATGAGTAAAAGTACACAACATTATCAGACCCACACACAATAGTGGTATAAGTATTGCTGGATCTTTACAATATACTGTACATTTTTCTCATATACATAAATGGATTACAGTACATTTATGTACTATCTTAAGATAAGATTTATAGAAGATGAATATCAACCATTCGAGGTTTAAGGTCAGGAATTAAGCATTTTGGTAACACTTTACAATAAGGTATAAAAAAATTTATAGAAGATGAATATCAACCATTCGAGGTTTAAGGTCAGGAATTAAGCATTTTGGTAACACTTTACAATAAGGTATAAAAAAAATAGCTTAACTACTAGGGAACACATAAGGAACAAATCAGGAGCTAATGGGTAGTTAACCAGTAATTAATGGGGAACACACAGCCAAGCCTTATTCGGGGACTACTGGTTTGTTAACACAGAAACAAAGGAAAAATTATCCATGTGGGTTCTGGAAAAAAACCTGCAACAGTGAGGTCACAGCTTGTACTTGTCAAAAACCTTTTTCCTAGTGATTACTGATTTTATTAAACATTAGTTTCTGATTTGTTCGTCTTTATTTTCTTTGGCAAATACCCATTAGTTATTGATTAGTTCATCTTTGTTTACAACTAACCAGTAGTCCAATAATAGGGCTTGGCGGTGTGTTCCCCAGTAAGTACTGGTTAACTACTCATTAGTTCCTAATTAGTTCCTCTTCATTTCCCAAGTAACTAACCAGTAGTCCCCTAATAAGGCTTGGCTGTGTGTTCCCCAGTAAGTACTGGTTAACTACCTATTAACTCCTCATTTGTTCCAGATTCGTTCCTGAGACGTTCCCTAGTATTAATCAAATGTTGGTTACCTTATTGTAAAGTGTTACCGACATTTTCTTTTGACTGCAAGATTTACATTTATCATCTGCAAGTTCTGTACTAAAATATGTGTTTATTTGCAGATGACAGCATATGGAGCCTTCCTCCATAAAGGCTCATTCTGCAGAAATTATTTCAACATCCTGGACTTAGTGGTAGTCAGCGTGTCCCTCATCTCTTCTGGCATCCAGTGAGTGCAGCATCATGTTTCTTGTGCATGTTTTACAATCTTAGTAACACTTTGATTTTTCACTCGGCCATCATTTTCACCATTTTGTGCAGAAATATTTCTGACTCTTTTTGTAGTACCGGTAGTTTAAATCTCACCATTACGCACATTTTTGACATAATAAGTTAAAACATGTCTTAGGCTACTGCACTGGCTTAAATTAAAACACACACACAATTGCTAACAGTTTGAAAAAGACACTTTTCTGAAGATCTTCACACCATGTTAACCACAAAAATGCTTCAATTTTAAAAAAAAAGTTTTCTGTTTCTCATTACACCTTGAAATGTTGTCATGTTTGTGTTTAATATGCTACGCTCTCTCTCTAATGCTTTAATAGCCTAGACTTCTCGAAGTAAGTCAGAATTAGTCCGTGTTAACAACCCCCTTTTTTTAACAGCCCTTCACCTTAACCGTGTAAAGATGTCACTCCTTTGATTTTATATGTCTATGGTCTTGGAGAGTTTATGTAAGTCTCAATTAAAACAGAAACAAAAGGAAAAGTGTGTCACCTGGTCGGTTTTATTGTGTTGGCATTTAATATATGATTTGTTTTCAGAAAGAAAATAGATTTGTGGCAAAAATGCTTAATTTTTTTCTATAAAATGTGCTGCAACAGATAAAATATCCTATTTTGTAATTCAATTAACCTGCAGTTCTCCAGTCAACCTTTATAATTGTTTAACAGGACAATATTTTTTTTTGTGTGTGGATAAACTGAACTCTCCAAGGCTATTGAAATGACACGTGGGTTTTGCCTGTTAAAGGTAGTGTGTGCGTGGTTTCTTGAATGCATCACAGTTCAATTAATTGTGATGGTGTTGCCTGTATTTGTACCTGACATGTCTTTCTTGTGAGGAGCTTTTGCTTTTATTGTTGCATAATTATTACATATTATAGAGCAAATACATCTTTTTTAAATGTTTTTGCATAAGAGCAAAACAAATTTGGAAATTTAAATTAAAAGTGATGATTATTTAGAACATATATTTCTGTATCACTAGTTTTGGACAGTTTACCCATTTGGGTCATCTCTTTCAATAGCTAAGATGCAACAGCACTAGAATTAAAGGAAAAATAGCATCTTGGCTGATAAAGACACCAACATCTTGTGACCTCATATGTATGTTTGCTTTCTTATAGATGGATAGAGTACTTCTTGTCATCAGGTGGTTGGTAAATAGTGTTCTTCGTTCCCGTCAGCCCACTCAACTTTTTGCAACGTCTAAAAACATTACGATTAAATTGCTTTTGACTGTTGTTTGAAGAAAGCATATCCTCACAGCTGGTTTGACTGTGATGTGGCTGATAACATCCCACTCCACGTGAACTGCCTTTAACTGCAACAAAACTTTTCCTCCCTCTGTAAAGAGTTGCTCAACGGGTGTATTCTTTTTCCTATTTTCTCTTTTCAAAATATAAATCACTCCATTAACCACCTAAAACGTCACCTCTTTAGAGAATATACACTGACATTTTGAACTTCTGTCTTCTATCTTTTTATTTTTAAAAAGAGGATTTGGTTTGTTCTCCATTCATCGGAACAAGACACTTCTTATTTACTGAAACTAAAACACAATGAGCCATAGAATCAGGACAATCAAGAGATGATATTTAGGGATCAATCAGATCCTCCCCCCAAAAAAGAGCAATTTTTAGTTTATTTTAATCAATTATTGAATTCAAAATGTCATCGTATTAATTTGATTCTTCTTTTAGAGTTTTAAACTGTTCTTTTTAAGCACATCCTTTTAAGGGTCACCTGTTAACCGTTGGCTTGTACTGACACTCTTTTACAGCACAGTTCTTCTGTTTGCCTGTAAATGTCCCTGTGCGTGGTTTTGTTTCTCTGTTTATGTGCTACATATGGGCATACTTGATCATGTATCATATGTGTTTTTGTTGCTAAAATCTGCTTTCAGTTTTTTGTTTGATTCATTAGTACAACTAAAATTAGCAAAAACGTATTATTATTTTTTTATTATTAAATAGATGCAATCCCAATGCTAAAAACCTTTGGGACATTGAATAAAATGCAAGCAGTAACAGAATTCACTGGTTTTCAAATCTCATCAATACATATTTGATTCACGTTAAACATCTAAAATGTTTTAATAAAGAAGCTGTACAAACCTTTGGGCACAATAATGTAATTTTGAATTTTATGGCAATAAAGCATCTATAAAAAAAAAGTTGGGACAGTGGTAAAATTCTGTTGCACCTTGTAGCACTTTGAGATTTTCATTAATGAAAAGTGCGTTATAAATTGAATTCATTATTATTATTATTATTAAAATAAAAAACCTAAAAGTTAAGTGGTATGAAAAGAAACAGCTGAAGGATAATTTTGTAACTATTAAGTTATTTTGCAACAGACGACTGGGAGGACTGGGTAATAATATAATAATAATAATCTTTATTTGTATAGCACCTTCCTACAATGCCTTGCATTGACCAAGGTGCTTAACAGGATAGAAAATATAAAAAGCTCAGGAGAGGTAGACTGCGTGCCGTCAACAAAGGCACCATCTTGTACAAAAAGAACATTTTAGAGAGGCTGAATCTCTCAGAAGTAAAGATGTGCTGAGGGTCACCACTCTGCAAAAAACCGTCTATTAACAGACAAGACTTATTAAAATTTGAAAATCATTTTGGAAACCATGCCACGTGCCAAATAGAAGATGGGCCACCAAGCCTGACTCTCTGATGATATGGTTGTGCATTAGTGCCTATGGTATCTACAACTTTAGCCACTGATCCCTTCAGTATCTAAACATTTAAGACTGTTGTTAAAAGAAGAGGGAATGCTTCACAGTGAGACACTTGCTTCTGTCCCGAGTTTATGACAGGCTTTTGCCATAAAATCCAAAAATACCTTCTAAAAATAAAAACGGCACAAGTTCCTAGTTTAGTCATTTGATGTTTTTTGTATTCTATCATGAATAAAGTCTGGGTTAATGAGATTTGCAAATCATTGCAATATGTTTTAATTGCATTTTATACAACGCCCCTATTTTGTCTGAATTGGGGTCGTATATTGTGGTGATTATTTTAATGTTTTAAAAATGTACAGTTTCAAAATACTTGTAAGTCCATGTGATAAATGGAAGCTTCTTTAAAACATGACTAATTTGCCTAATTTAAAAATCATTAAAAAAATAATATACTGATAACACAACTACTTAATGTAGGGATGCATGATATTGGATCTTTGTCCGATATGCCGATATGGTGAAACGTATTTGTCCGAGAACCGATATTTTATACGTTTTCCTTTGTTAGAACATAGCCCGCTTATTTAGGATTATATGCTACAAAAATTGTGTAACAGCTGTAAGAGCTGGTGACATATATTCTGTAACAGTCATATGATGTGCATTTAACTTTACCGTAAGTTTTTGTCTATCCATTGTGCCGTAAGACTAATCATGCTAACGGGGCTAACACGACATCCAAATGTCTGTGGTAAAACTCACCCGAGTGCTATCAGCTATTAGCTTCTCATTGACGTCAGAAATGCCGGCTTGTAACTCGGGTAATGTTACGTCAGAAAAGTATCTCCAACTGGGGATGGTGTAGCGAGGCTCAACGTAGTCCAAAAATCTTTGGAATCCGACATCCTCACCAACAAAAAATAAAACTTCCATACCGCAGACGATTTGAATTTTCCTCTCTGCCGTGAGATCAGATAGGCGCACGTGACGTCATCACATTGTGCTGGCGCTGCAGGCATCCTTGTCACTGGGTTGTCATACAAAAACAGCGTCTTTTATATGTTATTTTGATGGAATGGCCGATGTCCGATATTGAACTTTAAAGCTAATATCGGCCAATACTGATACAATGCAGATAATATTGTGCATCCCGAACTTAATGTCATACTTGCAGTTTTATGGTTACTTTGTTTCATGTTTTGTTGAACGTTGATTTAAAAAAAAATGTCACTCTTATTTATGTGATCGTTTTTAATTTGTTAGTAAATGTCACAGCTTTGTTTGGATTTTTTGTCGTTTCAAAAATGTGGGTTTTCAAAGACAAACGTGTGGTAAATCACTTTGACTTGTCATTATTATTAATTCCTGCTGTTTTTCAGGTCTAGTGCAATTAATGTGGTAAAGATTCTGAGAGTCCTGCGAGTGCTTCGACCACTGAGAGCCATCAACAGAGCAAAAGGACTAAAGGTTCACACTCTTGTATATTAAAAAACAGAAAGAAAATACTCTTCTTTACTACAGAGACACACCCAAGCACTCACTGTCATGTTTTGGTGTGTTTTTCAGCATGTGGTGCAGTGTGTGTTTGTCGCCATTAGAACCATCGGTAACATTGTCATCGTCACCACGTTGCTCCAGTTCATGTTTGCCTGTATTGGAGTGCAGCTCTTCAAGGTAAGAAGGGAGCAGACACCGACAAGTGGGATCTACAACTTTCTGTAGGCTTTGGGAAAACCTATCAGGGATTCTGACTGAATTTGGACGTCTTTCAATCAGGGCAAGTTCTTCTATTGTTCAGACAGCTCTAAGCAGACTCAAGCAGAGTGCAGGTAAGCCTTTTTTGCTTTGCTGGGTATTTTTCTATTACAATTTGAAGAACTAGACAAACTGCATTTGTGGCGTGTCTTTGGGTTTCAGGGGTTCTTATATCATGTATAAGGACAAAGATGTGGGGAAGCCTGAAAAAGCCCCAAGACTTTGGGAGAACAGTGATTTCAACTTTGACGACGTCCTGCAGGGAATGATGGCCCTGTTTGCTGTGTCTACGTTTGAGGGCTGGCCAGGGTATGTCTCCATATAGACACATGTACACGGGTACTGCAGGTCTCATCTTTCTGTCTCAATCAATTAAAACGGCCTTGTCTCATTGTTTGTTAGGTTACTGTACCGAGCCATTGACTCCCACACCGAGGACGTTGGTCCCATCTACAACTACCGCGTGGTCATTTCCATCTTCTTCATCATCTACATAATCATCATTGCCTTTTTCATGATGAACATTTTCGTTGGTTTCGTCATTGTCACGTTCCAAGAGCAAGGAGAGCAAGAGTATAAGAACTGTGAGCTGGACAAGAACCAGGTAGTGTTTCTGTTTCTAATTTACTATAATTTCCACCGTACCAGTCGCACCACCTTATAAGTTGCATCAGTCCAAATATGTCTAAAAAAGTGGGAAAATCCATAAATATGGCACTTCTATGTATACGTTGCATCTATTATGTGTCACCGCTGACAACCCGGAAATGTGGGCCGGTGTTGTGCCAAAAATCGATGGTCTGCCAAATGGTGGCCACTGGAGCGTGCACGGGAGGACTTTAACAATAATTTAACATGATTAAAACTTAAAAGCAATTGTTCGTTTGCTAGAAATTATAGTAAAGATGTGTCTCAGTCTAACTTTTGCTTAATACATGCACTTTGAGGATCAAACCAGCTGCATTTTAAAACCCGATTTGCGTAAGCGAGCACGCGCAGAGGGACGAGGCGCTGTTCATTTCTTCGAAATTTAACAAGATAAACATCTAAAACAATTGTTTGTTTGCTCAAAATTATAGCAAAGGTGTGTCTCAGTTGAACTTTTACTTAATGAATGCACTTTAATCGTTAACTTAGCTGCATTTCACTGGGGCGGCGCAACTGATTTGACGGTCACTCCAAGCAGCGAGCAGAACAAGGTGGGGAGACTTTGGCAAGCCGATTGTGTCATTAACAGCTGGTGAAGATTCTCAGTCATCCAGGACATGGTAAATTCTAAAAAGTTCAAGACAAAAACAATAAAGTATAAATATCCTGATGCATGCTCAATAATCCAGATAGAAAAAGTAATATAGTATAAAGTAAAGTATAATAAATTAAGTCCAGTTGCTTTTGTCTTGAACTTTTTTGCATTTGTCATTATAGCCACCTTTACCTTATTACATGATACAACGGCATGCCTTAATGCTGCTACTACTACTCTGCTGTACAGTTCAATTTTTTTTCCAGTCAGAATGAATGAAAACGGTCATATCTCAGCCAAAAATTGGTTTATAAATATGGGGGAAAAAATCCATAAATACGTTGCTTCGGCCTATAAGTCACAGGGCATGTAAATTGTGCAAAAAATGTGACTTATACTGCAAAAAATACAGTAAGAGTTATGAGGCCATGCTGTGATGGAGGAACATGGATGATTCTTGAGAGGATGAACATGAGTTAGAGTTACCAGTATTTTAGACCACGAGGAATATTCAGATGTTAAGGGGCTGGTCTATCTGTGATCTCAAAAATGGAAATTGAAGAGGTTTATAGAACCTGATCTGTGGTGAGAACAGGGAACAGGTGGAAGAGAACTTGGAGATGTGGAGGTATGCACTTGAAAGAAGAGGAATGAAAGTCAACTGTAGTAAGAAAGAGTATGTGCGTGAATGAGAGGGAGGCTTGTGGAACAGTGAGGCTACAAGGAGCAGAGGTCACAAAGGTGCAGGACTTCAAGTACTTGGGGTCCACTATCCAGGTAAATGGGGAATGTGGTAAAGAGGTGAAAAAGAGAGTCCAGGCAGGAAAGACTGGATGGAGACAAGTTTCAGGAGTGATTTGTGACAAAAAGGTGTCAGCAATGGTCAAAGGAAGAGTTTACAAGACAGTGGTGAGACCAGCTATATTGTATGGTCTGGAGACAGTGGCATTGACAAAAAGACAGGAGAAAGAACTGGAAGTGGCAGAAATGAAGATGTTGAGGTTCTCCTTAGGAGTGACAAGGATGGATAAGATCAGGAATGAGATCATCAGAGGTACAGCACATGTTGAACAACTGGGAGATAAAGTTAGGGAGGCCAGACTGAGATGGTTTGGACATGTCCAGAGGAGGGACAGTGGGTATATTGGTAGAAGGATGTTAGAAATGCAGCTGCCAGGAAAAAGACACAGAGGAAGGCCAAAGAGGAGATATATGGATGCAGTTAGAGAGGACATGAAGGTAGTTGGAGTGAGGACAGAGGATGCAGAGGACAGAGTGAGGTGGAGGAGGATGACTCGCTGTGGCGACCCCCGAGGAGGGAAAAGCCGAAAGAAGAAGAAGAGGTTTATAGAACCAGCTCTGTAGCGTTTCAGACACATTTTCAGAGCGAACTCTGTTTGTGCCTGCTCATCTGTGTGCATGTGTATTACAGCGTCAGTGTGTGGAATACGCCCTGAAGGCTCGCCCTCTGCGTCGCTACATACCCAAAAACCCTTATCAGTACAAGGTGTGGTACGTGGTCAACTCCACCTACTTTGAGTACCTGATGTTCACACTCATCCTTCTCAACACCATCTGCCTGGCTATGCAGGTGAGTCACACGAGTGCTCCCCGGTGTAAACTGATGCAGGCACTTCCAAAACAACTCCTGTAAAAGCTGCAGCTCTTACAAGACGTTAATGGATCATTTGTGGGGTTTTTGCAGCATCATGGGCAGACCAAACATTTTAACGATGCAATGAACATCCTCAACATGCTCTTCACTGGATTGTTCACAGTGGAGATGATCCTTAAACTGATCGCCTTCAAACCCAGGGTAGGTACAGCCCATCAAAGTAAACTGAACATAAGCCATGTTGACATTTTAAAAACTCAGTTTCACAAATTGCACACAACTGATCTTCCATGTAGCCATTTATTCTTGTTTTAATGTCTTTCATAATTACAGAAGCAAGGATTCGTTGACAGCTTCATGTTGTTTTTATCCTTAACTGCTCCCTTGTTATTCTGCAGTGGTTGCTATGTCATTGCAGTGGGTTTATTGGTCCAATCTAATAACGTCCCAGTGTGTCAGCAATTCAAACAGTAACAGATGGGAATGTTTCACTCAATTACACCAGTGTTAATGGAAAATCCCAATGCACAATCAGTAGCTTAAATATTCTATAAATTGTTTCACTTTTACATCTACCGTACTGTTCAACAGCTCAGCCCTTGAATCTATTTGTGTAAGATGGTTTCACATTAACAGATGAGTTTGCATTTAAAAAAAATTAAGCTTTATAGGTTTCATCTGTCGGACATCTTTAATATTCTGTTAGCCTCATGTGTACATATTTTTTATTTAATCTAACAAAACTGGAGCCTGATGAATGAAAGATCTGCCTCCAATTTAACATTTATAAACTCTGGTAACCACAAATAAACCTGTAGTCTAAGAGCAAATTGGGTCTTCTCCAATCATGAAAGACGTTTAACAGCACAAAACCGAACTACTGGTCTTTTTTAGGTGAGTCTAAGCGGAAAAAAAGCACCCACCATTTATTATTGTCTACTACAGTACAATGTTACTTGAATGGCATACATTTTTTCATGTAGTTTAAACCGAAGGAGGTTGATTTTAACTGATTTCACAACGGTTGGCTGCTGTATTGACACTGATTTTCCTGTTCTTTTCCACACCAGCATCAGCTTCTGTAACGAAACTAGCAGTATAGGCATGGAATTCACACTTTTGTTACTTTTTCTTACCGTTTTTATTTGATTTTTTTTATACAGAAATATGACAAGGGCGCTAATTCAAACTTGAAAATCGCCTTATCATCAGAGGACAAGGTATGTCTGGAAGTGACTTCGGCGTACCAGTGATTCCACATGAAGGACAAGAACAAATAATGGAAAAGAACCAAAATAAATAGACAGTTTGAGGTGCAAGCTACACAGAAAGGGATGGAGTTCTGATGAAGCAGAGGCAGGGATAAATTTGTTGTCAGGGTGATAGCAGTGCCTCTTTTGTTTGAAATGATATTACCATCTGTTCATTTCAGTGTCAAACAGCCTCTAACATGCTTCACATCATGAGGACTAAAGAAAGCTGGAATGAGGTCTTAGAAAAAAAGCAGGAAAAGCAGGAGTGCAGGTGGAATTAGCTTTATACCATCTCTCTGGCAGTGAAAAGAGACATAATTAGAGAAGAGCCTCTGTATCAATCCCTGTCTTTCTCTACCTGTACTTTTATTCAGCCCTCATTTCAATCTGGCTGTTTCTCCCGCTCTCACACTCGCTTCATCTCTGAAGTGTTTTTTGTCCATTTGATTTTCTCCTTTTCATGCGCCATAATGGCACATTGAGAAACTCCCATCCACCCTCATCTCCATCCTGAGCTTCTCTTCCATTATCCCCCTTTTTTGTCCTCTACTTTTTTTTAACCTCCTCCTTTTTCCTGCCTGCCCCATTTCTCACTTTCCACCTCTCTCTATCTCATTACTCCAAGGGGGCCACCATGCTGTGATCCTGGCCATCAGTAATGGCTCATGGCCATACTGGATGGGAGATTGCAAATGTAGCACAGATGAAATATTAGGTTGTGAGTGGGATTGTGTAAATCAATGGCTTATGAAGGCTGACCGGGCTCCTTCATCCCCTATCACACACACATCAGAGACTTGGCCTGCTACTCCTTTTATCTCCCATTTCATTGGTAAGGCTTTCTCTTCTTTTATTGGGAAATCACTCTCTGTCCTTTTCAGTCTATCATTTACATACAACTGTTCCTCCTTGTTTATTTTCCCCTCTTGTTACTCCTGGTCTTTTTCTTACCCCATTAATGGGGTTTAATTATATGGGTCATGACTTGATTGTCATTTTTAGCTTCTTTTTTTTTCTTCTTTCACCTCCTCTTCCAACACATTTCTTTTCTGTTGTAGAAGGTACAGAACATAGATCAGAAAATGTACTTCTCTTCCATCAAAGCCTCTGAAGATTCATAAAAAATGATCAAGTTCAAGTTCTCAAGTTTATTGTCATTCACATGTGTACTCAGGGTCCCACACCCAAAAATAGTAAAAATACCAAAAGAAAGTAATTTCTGTTAGTACCAGTACTAAAAGAAACATAGATCAGCAGCATGAATAATCAGCAGCACAGGTAAGTCACATATCACCAATTAAAGTGGCATTACAGTGATTTATTTTTCTTACAGTGATTATCCTGGTAAGGAATCATGAGTCTAACAGCTTCAGGGTAGAAGCTGTTCCTCAGTCTAGTGGTTCTACACCTAATGTTCCTAAACTTCCTGCCTGAAGGGAGCAGGGCAAAAAGCGTGTGTGCTGGGTGAGTGGGGTCCTTCATGATACACGTGGCCCTCTTCCTGTATCTGAAGGTGTAGATGTCTGTGATGGTGAGGAGGCTGACTCCAACAGACTTCTGTGCAGCCTTCACCACTCTCTACAGAGCTTTTCTTTCTGCAGCTGTGATCAAAGTGCAACGTTGAATCAGAGATGTCTCAACAATTACAATACAGTAGCCAAGTTTTCAAACAGGTATTAATATGTTTTCTTTTGTGAACCATACAGGAACTTTGAAACAACATAAATATCATGGTACATAACTTCAAAAGGCTTTTATATAACTGTTGGAGTTTCAGTTATAGTTTCCACTAGTTGCAGATAACTTGCACTTGCAAATTCTTGGGGGAAAAAAGCATATATGTTGAGCTTTTTCACATTTTGTTACATTACAATCATAAACTTCAAAATATTTTACAGGGATTTTACGTGATAGACCAACACAAGGTAGCTCAGAATAGGGAGGTGTCAAGGAAACAATCAAAGGTTCAATTTTTTTAATAAGTAAAAATCTGAAAAGTGTGGTTTACATTTTTATTCAGCCTACCTGAGGCAATATTGTACATAAACATCATTCTTTGGAATTACAGTGGTAAGTCTTTACCAGCTTTGCAAATAGAGACTGAATGTTTCATCCTTTCTTCTTTGCACAATAGCTCTAGTTTTGTCAAATTGGATGATGATGAATTCAATTTATACCACACTTTTCATTAGTGAAAATCTCAAAGCGCTACACACATTGAATGCTACACACATTCATACACCGGTAGCGGCAGACTACCATGCAAGGTGCTTTCCAGTCCTACCGGGAGCAACTCGGGGTTAAGTGTCTTGCCCAAGGACACAACGACACATGGTGTGGGGAACCGGGATTCGAACCGCCAACCTTCCGATCGGGGGACGACTGCCATTCTCATACATATACTGTGTACATTAACTTATATGCTGCTGTGCCACTCTTTGCAAATGTCAATGCTAGAACCTTCAGTTTATTTTATAGATATACTTTTTATACTACTATGCAAAAACTCAGGACAGTATTACACTTTTATTATTTCATTTTATGCTTATGTTCATTGGGTGTTTGGTGTTTTAGGGGTGTTTGGTGTTTCAGTGTTGGTGTAAATTTTCATACTTTTATACTATTATGAAAAAACTCAGGACAGTGTTACACTTTTACTATTTTATGCTTATGTTTATTAAATGTTTTAGTGTTTAGTGTTTAGATGGTTACTGTTGCACCGAGGGACTGAGAGAAACGCAATTTCGGTCCTGTGTATGTCCTGTACATATTGCAGTTCTGACAATAAAGTTGACTTTGACTTTTGACTTTGATTACCTATACTCCACGGACGCCCCGTGGATGGAGTGTGTCTGTGAACAGAAAGTTTCAAGTCATCACAGATTCTCAGTTGGATTTAGGTCTGGACTTTGACTGATCCATTCTAAAGAATATGGATATGCTTTGATATTTAAAAAAACATGTTTTTACTCAGACTGGATGTTTCGAGTACAGGTAATTGTCCTGCTGGAAGGTGTACGTCGGTCCGAAGTCTTTTTTCAGCCTCTAACAGGTTTTCTGCCAGGATTGTCTTGTTTTTAGTTCAATTCATCTTCCTCTGACAGGCTTCCATGTCCCTGCTGAAGAAAAACCACAGCATGATGCTGCCACCATCATGTTTCACAGTAGGGATAGTGTGCTCATGGTGATGTGCAATGTTATTTTTCCATCACACATATAACATTTTGCATTTGAGCAAAAATGTTCAGTTTTGGTTGCATCTGGGAAGAGCAGTTTCTCATATGTCTACTGTTGGTCTGTAAAATAAAAGAAAAACCCCATGAAAATAATGTGAAGCTTGTGACTGTAACGTAACAAAATGCAGAAAATTTCAGGGGAGAGAATTATTTTTCTAAACACCGTGTGACACTCTACTTTCTGATATTCTTGGGATATCCTCCCATGGCTCATCTTATATTTTTCTCTTCATTGGTTTACGTGACAATTCCTTCTCTGTTTTACTTACTTATTTATTTTTTTGCTGCTTGCTTTTCCACTCACGCTACACCCAGGGATGCAAATCTATCGGCTCCTCATGCTGCACAAATAACCTCTGAGTAAAACAAGTGTCCACAAACTGTGCAAAAACAATATGTAGCAATTAGTTTGCATGCCGCTCAGGGTCATGGTGGACATATATTGGATGGTTAAGTACAATAAAAGAGTGATTAATTGGGAATTTCTTTTAGTCTTTGTTCTGCTTGTCTCTAAAAGCCAAGCTCTCACTAATACTTATACACTGGACCAGGCTTTGTGTATGTAGTAATTGTAAAATTTCATAAATTGTTTTTGCCATGTGTTCTAACGTTTTTTTTCCCCCTCAGATGTACATTCAGAGGCCGAATTAGCATTTTAAAGCAAACAGCCTCTGTTATAATTATATAGAAACAATCTCAAGAGATCAAAGCTTATTGGCATTAGAACAAACTCATTAATTCAATTCAGTTCGGTTTATTTATATAGCACCAACTCAAAACAGAAGTCATCTCAGGGCACTGAACAGAAATATTCATATATTTAAAAAATCATTGATTCCTAAAATGCTCGGGTTCAAAAACCAAAACATCAGTCTTGTCTGAGTTTAAAAGCAGAAAATTAAGGGTCATCCAGGTTTTTATGGTAAGTTATGGTTTTGCTGTCAAATGGTTTCTGTCAGGTCTACAATACTGTGTATTTTCCATTAAAGATCACTATTAATGTGTCGTTTACTTCTGACTTCCCCACTTACCAAAAGTGTTAATTTACTGTTAAATCAACCTCATCACTTTTTACAGCTTGTTCTCAATTAGATCTTGACACTGGCACTTTTAAATGAGCAGAAACGTGAAGAGAACAAGTGTAGTGTGTTAATGCCTCTGCAGTTTTATTTTATCACTGTTTTCTAAACCTTCAGTTAATACAACTAATCTTTTCTGACATTTTGGCCAAAATGCACCTCATATATATTTTTCTCTACAATAATCAATATGATCCTGTTGCACAGCGGTAAAAGTCTACATGTGAGTTACAATGTAAAAATGAAACATGTACTTTAATAACTCTGGATTCTCAAATGTCACCACATATTTGTTTTGTCCTGAGGCTAAATAGCCTGAGTGCATTTTGCAGCTTATTAGTAAGCGGCTCTCTGACTTTATGAAATGTGTTGTGGTTTACTTTAGGCAATTCAAAAAAAATTCCAGAACACATACCATTATTGATCGCCTGAAAATGCCAAGAAAAAGGTTTTAATGATTGCATCCAAAGCTTCAGCAAAATGCAAAAAGCCTGTGGCCAAGTTTTTATTTTATTTTAAGGCTCATTATTGTTTCTTTGTTTCAAACGAGGAGGATTGTTTGCAAAAACAGCATTAAAAAAAAGGATAAATTCCTTCTTGTATAAAAAAAGATTTGATTCCAATCCCACTGAAGATAAACATCATTATCTCTGTCGGCTCAACATGGAGGGACATTTTTTTTGATGTGATGATCCATTATTTAGGTTTGACAGAGAAACAGTCTTTGAGACAGCAAATATGGTTTTAATTTACCTTAATAAATCATCAAGCTACTGCATTAAAATCACACTCATGAGTTCCACCAAACTAATCAACAGAAGGTCCTTCTTGCAGAGGTTCACAATCCTTTCTAGCCCCTGAAGCTGCTGGTTCCATGAACCACCTGGTGGCCTCCTGCCTCAAATATGCCTTCTGAACTGCTGATGACGAATGTGAGGCAACAAATCAAGCAAACTTTCATTCATTTATTCAACTTTTATTTATACAGGTTAATCCCATTCAGCCTCGGTGACTCATTTACAAGAGAGACCTGATTTAAACAAAGACTGATGACAATAGTGGACAAAGACAATAATAGACAATCATAAAGAATGCATACAAATTGAGAATAGCAAGTGAAAATAAAATGGTATAAAAAAAATCAATCCAGTGTTTTTAACAGAAAAAAAATGAGCTTTGCAAGAAACTTGTGTTGAAAAACAAGAAAATGTCACCTAAATATGATTCAAGCAAACAAAAGAATAAAAAATAATAAGTGTACAGCAGCCCTCAGCCAGGTTTCCAACAAACAACTGCCAAGTATAAACTGACTGGTTGTTAACAGAAAATGACAAATATAACTTCTTGTTTTTCTGCCAGAACATAAGCGCAACATCTGCAGATTATCGAGTTTGGTTCTGATGTGTGCTTAACAGTGTCACAATGTTTGCCCCGAGGCGAGAATCATTATTAGGGTTTATCTGTTAATGTTTAGACGTCACCATTTATAGCATGGTCTGGCATATCTGCAGCATTATGGTCGTGCATCCACAGTCCCAGGACGGTTTAACAAGAACACAACTTGGAAATTTCTCTGTTACTGTGTACCAAGGTGAATTAAAGTCGTGGGAAAATCAGGTTGGCCCATGAATTGGTACAAAAAGAATCAGAATAATCTTCATTATCATTGTACTGGAATACAGTGAAATTATCCTGATGCATGCTCAATAATCCAGGTAGGAAAATCTAAAAAAGCTAAGTCTGGTCCTCTGGACATTCAAAAAACAAAACAAAGCAAAAAAAATGTAGAAACGTTTCGTCTTTCGTCCGAAAGACTTCCTCAGTCTGAGATGCTGTATTCAGCTCAGTCTTATAAATAGCACCCTCTCACAGTGGATCTACCAGTTGGCTGATGACAGCCGAAACCAGACTGAGCTGAATACAGCATCTCAGACTGAGGAAGTCTTTCAGACGAAAGACGAAACGTTTCTACAATTTTTTTGCTTTGTTTTTTTTTTTGGTTTTTGAATGTCCAGAGGACCAGACTTAGCTTTTTTAGACAGTGAAATTATGTTTGTACAGTCGTCCGAAACATGGGCGGAGTGCACGTTGCTGCTGCTGAAAAGCGTGGCCCCTTATTCTTTATGAGAATACTTTTAGATAGAAGAAGGGAAGAACCATGAGGATAGATAGTGGCATTACAAAAAATATATTTTGACATCTTGTCCTATCAGGACACAATTTGAGACATCAAAAACTCTACCAGCAAGCACATTTACAAACACGATTACATATGCATTTGACATCAAGGTGTTGAGATTTGTCCATGAGCTTTTTTCAGATAGGCCACAGTCCTAATGATGTTGTTTCAGCCGGCTCATGTTACCCATGTCCCAGGAGAAATTTGACAGTCGCCTCTTATCCGAGGCCAAACAGATAAATCAGATTCAGATTTATTCAACCTTTATTTAAACATATAAATCACATTGAGCCTCGAAGACTCATTTACAAGTGAGATCTGTTGGACAGAAAATAAAAGTGGTGAAAATTGACACATAGGGTTTGGAGACAGAAAAAATCCTAACACATGTTTGACCTCTGTTTGAAGGTCAAAAATTTTGTAATGAAAAAAAAATCTCGCACATAATGACGCCGACATTACGCAGAGAGGGGGCGGGGGGGATGTGGAGTACTCAAAGGCGGTGAGCAGCCAGCTCGCAGAGGGACTGCAGAGTTCAGATAAAAAACACTCAGTTCATATACAGTAGTTCCCTCTGTAGAGATCTGTGCACACGCTGGGGGGGGGGGTCGAGACATGAGTTTTCGAGTCCAGGTTTTCGAGACATGAACCAAGCCATCATGTAAGGCAGGCAGCCTGACCAGGTCCAGATTTGCTGCCGACGTCTTCCTTTTGTGTTGATAGACCAGGAACCAGCCAAATCCAAAAAGCAGGAACCAGTTATCATAAATCCAATTAAATATGCGTCCTTAAGATCCACAGATGACAGCAGAGATAGACACATCATCAAGTCTTCCAAGTCGATGAGATATCCAGCTGTGTGCATGCCAACAGGGCAAATCGGCTCGCCTACAGCCTGTCTTCTTTTTGAAGAAATGTTATCAGTTGTGTTGAGGGACCAACTGACCAAATTGAAGTCCATGGTTATGATTTGGAAGATTTTGTAGAAGAGAGGCTCTCCGACAGTTTCACAGACAAGACAAAGCAAAAGCAAAGCGGAGACCAAGAGGAGATGTCCGCCCTTGAGAAGAGCAAGTGTTGATTGAGTGATAAGCCACAATTGTTGATTTTCTTCAGGCAGACAGTTTTTCCTTGTCAGTCTTGAGTCCTGCTTGATCTTTACAATTCAAAATGGCTAGATGTATAGGTATCCACTCCACTGACCCATGTTATGAGCCTCCTTCAAGGTCGATCCCAACATGCTGGTGAGTCCTAGAAGCCGCAGGTTGTCTGCAATTCTCACAAATTGCCTCCATCTTAAAATTTAGCTTGTAAATCAGCTGATTTTGAGTACTCATAGCACAAAGCAAACCTTCATACTGACTCAGAATCTTTGTCATGGTTGAAACTGCTGCTAAAGTCTTCTTCAAAAGTCGATAAAACAGTGCCCTGCCAATGCTAAAGAGAAGAAACCCTATCATAAATTCAAATATATAAACATCTTCAGCGTTCTCCTGAGACAGGACTGAGAGGCACAACAGCTGCCAAACTCCCCACGGATCCATGACATACCCCGCAGTTTGAGTCTCAGTTGGACAAGAGGGTTCTCCAGGACCCTGTCGTTTTGCTGAAAATATTTTGTCGATTGCGTTGAAAGTCCAGCTCACCCGATCCATAATCTTAATTTTCATTCGGGAGGTGTGTACCAGGAGCTTCAAACATACATAGAGCAAAGCAAGAGGAAGGAGAACTGGGGAAGGAGGGCAAGAGAGTCCAACTTGAGCCAGAGTCAGAGTAGAAAAAACAAAAGGAGCAGAATGTGGAAAAAAATACCAATGATGGATGTGTTAATCATGTTCCATTGCCAGATCTTGTCTTCTAAGTTAAATAATGTCCCCCATCTTTTTGTCAAATCAAATTTCTTGATTTTTTTGTATCTTATCCTGCCTCTTGTATTGTGTGACAGTTTCCAGCTGTGGTTTAAATTTTACACAAAGGATCTTCTGCTGTCCTGTACGTGTGCAGAGGAGCATCTGTGGACAGAACCTGGACGATTATCCATTGCCAGGGGTTCATCTGTGAAAACTGAAAGTTATGCACCATAACTCATGATCCCTGAAGGAAGGGAACGAGGTGCAACATAAATGCTATGGGAAATTGTGCTCCGCGCGGTTACCTGAAGGAATACAATCACGCCTTTACGGCAGGGGCGTCAGCGTCATGCCAGAGGCCTCGCCCTCTGGGTACTTAAGCCGCTGACGCCCATCCATCGATCTCCAAAATGCACTTCACCGAGCTTTCAGCATTGAAAGGGCCAGGTATGTTGCACCTCGTTCCCTTCCTTCAGGGAACATGAGTTATGGTGCATAACTTTCAGTTCCCTTATCAGTCATGTCACTCGGTGCAACATAAATGCTATGGGAACGTAATTCAATCACGCCCTTGAAATGCTCAGTAAAATGCATGCTAGTGTGAACGTCCGCCTTTATTCAGCAGGCATCCCAAGGCTGCTTTCTACTGTGTGTTAGAAAGGACAGCCTGAGTGACATCACACGCAGTAACATCCAAACTGTAATGCTTTGCAAACGTGTTCATTGAGCTCCAGTTTGCAGCAGCACAGATGTCTGCAACTGGTACACCCTTGAACAGTGACCATGAGGTGGCCAAGCCCCGAGTGGAGTGGGCACACACTCCAGAGGGCACCTGTTGACCTTTGCTACTGTACGCCCTTTTTATGGCCTCAGTCACCCAGTGTGAGAGGTGCTGCTTTGATAGGGCCTTTCCTGTAGCTATGCAGCAAAGCACACAAACAGTTGATTTGTTTTTCTCCATTCGGCTGTTCTCTGCATGTAAGTGCTTAAAGCTCTCCAGC
>JBBPBX010035811.1:16690-28875 GCA_038048925.1 Garcialebias charrua | reverse complement strand
CAAGTGCCCTTTTGGTCAATTAATTTTTTTATTTCCTATTCCTAAGTCCTCCTCTGACACATAATGACATATACTGAATTTATTATTATTATTATTTTTTTGTGTATTTTGCAAGAAAAACAACATAATAAGCTCTCCGGTCACGTATTAACACTACATTCCCCACAATGCAACAGTAGTACCGTATTCGTCGGAGTTTAACACGCTCCTGTGTATAACACACTTTGTCCAGTATTGCCAATATATTTGGAAAAATCCGTAAATAATACGCTTCGGTGTTTATCACGCATCTATTATGCGTCACCGCGACGCGTCAGCGCCTCGTTTGCCCTGCTTAAAATGGCGACCACAGAAGCGAGCCAGCACGAAGGACTTTACAAGATAACACGGTAAAAACTATTATTTCTTTGCTGAGAAAAAATATATTTCTTAGCTGACATAATAGCACAAGGGTTCCTGAGCTTAACCAATTCACGAAATGTTCAAATCAGCTGGATTTTAAAAAGTAGTTCGCCGATTTGCATGCAAGCGGTTGGGACGCTTTATTTCTTTTAATTTAGCTAAATAAACGCTTAAAAATATATATTTCTTAGCTGACTTTATAGCACGAGGGTTCCTGAGCTTAACCAATTCACGAAATGTTCAAATAAGCTGGATTTAAATATCCATGAGTTACGGTATCTTGCTAACAAAAACAGCGAACCTCACAGCTAAATGCAGCTACTTCCAGAGCAGGAGGCGGGCAACGACAGAGTCAGTCCGACCAGAGGAGGCTTTTTTCGGATACATGAGCTAGAAACGGTCTGGAAGTGTCCCCCTAGCGGACAAAAGTGGTACTGCACCATTTTTTGCCCAAAATGAAAAACAGCAAATCAGAGCCAAAAATGGGTCTAAAAATATGGGAAAAAATCCATAAATAATACGCTTCGGTGTATAATACGCAGGACATTCAAATGAGCAAAAAAACTGTGTGTTATAGACCGTCGAATACGGTAGTAGGGGTGGGGCCAATCCGATCCGGAGTCGTGTCTCATGAACCCAGAGTAATAAGACCTGCCTCACATTCAGGAAATCCCTTTCAGTTTGCAGCCAGCTACAGCGTGTGTATTGAGTGAGTAGCATTTTAGCTAACAGCTAGCCAACTTTTCATCGTAACATGTCCGCTGTGTGGAAGTATTTTACACTAAACACTGCAAGACAGCAACGTGCAATGTCTAGAGCCCATAGCGCCATATTAAACTTTCTTTTAAAATAGGTTACAGTATACAGTAGGTTGCACTGTGCCCTTGTTTTTCAATTTTGTAATTTATCATTGTTTATTAAACTCTGAAAGCTATGTGATTTTGTTAATATTCTGTCCTAAAATGCGGTTCGATCATGTGGGGCCGAGATGGTGTAGAGGCAGGGCAGCCGGCTCAGGACCAGAAGGTCTCGGGTTCGATCCCCGGTCACAGCATACCTCGTTGTGTCCCTGGGCAAGACACTTAACCCCGAGTTTCTCCCGGGAGGACAGGCAGCGCCTTGCATGGCAGTCTACCGCTACCAGTGTATGAATGTGTGTATGAATGGGTGGATGGTTGGTACTGTGAAGCACTTTGGGGCCCTTCAAAGGGGGCTGGAAAGCGCTAAGTAAGCTCCAATTACCATTATGTGCCCCCCTTTTTTTTTTTTTTTTGAGCACCTGCCCCTTTAGTGGGCTCTGCACGTCCCTGCTGGTCATGTCCTTTCTTATGTACTTTCTGGCAAGATATTTGCACTTTTATTTCCCAAAATATTCTTGATGACTTTTCCCTTATGTAAATGTGTTGTTTGGATTATTTTCTTATCCCATGAATAAAACAAACCATTATTATATTATCAACCTAATTTCATTAGTTGCAAAATATCATGTACATGAATCGAAATTCTCATATCAGAAACCTTGTTTCTTGGTCTTTAGAGAGGAATTCCAACAATACTGTATATTAGAACACTTCAGTACTCAAACAATAGTAAAGCCATAAAAACATCTGATTTGTGTACTCACTTCAACATTTTTGTGACTTAACTTTTTTCTCTTTACATATTTTTTCTCTTTACACATCCATATATGTATAGTATATCCATCTATGTATAAACAGTACTGCTTTAGTGTTTTTGTTGATCTAAAAAAGCATTTGATACCATTGACCACACCATTCTCCTTGAAAAACTAAATAAATATGGTATTAGAGGACCAGCATTACAGTGGGTATCTAGCTATTTGAAAGATAGAAAACAGTTTGTGCAAATAAATGATGTTAGATCTGACCTCCGTGATATCACTTGTGGAGTTCCTCAGGGCTCTGTGCTTGGACCAAAGTTATTTATTTTATATGTGAATGACTTGGTAAATGTGTCAGGACTTCCTAATGTGTTCTTTTTGCCGATGACACCACATTTTTCTGTTCGGGTAAAGACATAAAACAGATTTTGGATATAATGAAAACAGAATTTATAAAAATACAAACTTGGTTTAAACTAAACAAATTATCATTGAATTTAGATAAAACTAATTACATGATATTCAGTAACAAAAAGAGAATTGTTGACGATCCATTTGAAATTGAAGATGTTGTGATCTGTAAAGTGAGTGAAATGAAGTTTCTGGGTGTTATCATTGATGAGAAACTGCATGGAAACATCATGTAAATTCCATTAAAACAAAAATAGCTAGATCAATTGCAGTACTGTATAAAGTCAGGGATTTTTTAATTGATAAAGCTCTGTATATGTTGTATAACACAATCATTGTTCCACATTTAATCTATTGAGGTTTGGGGAAAAGCGTGCAAAACAATTACAAAGCCTGTTTATATTTTACAAAAGAGAGCTGTAAGAGTAATCACCAGAAAACATTTCAGTCACCCATCAAACACCTTGTTTCTTCAGCTAAATTTATTGAAATTCCAGGAATTGGTAGATTATAGTATTTTATCAGTTATGTATAATAACACATTACCTTTAAATATCCAAAGAAATTTTATAAAAAGACAAAGTTATTACAATCTCAAAGGGACAGAGATATTCATCAAACCACAATTCAGGGACGGTCTACCTCAATTCAGGGAGTTCGATTGTGGAATGTTCTGGAGAGTGATGTTAAAAATGCAAAATCAATGTATACATTTAAGAAAAAGGTCAAAAAGGACTTGCTCAAAAACTATATATGATGTAGCTTAGTGTGTTTGTGTATTACAGTTAGAAAAATTAAGTAGAGTTATTCATTTTGTGATGTAGTTTGAAGGTTATCATTGTTTGAACAAATTGTGAAATAAGGGGCAGATATAATAAGATTTCATCTTCTTTCTGCTCCTTTCATTTTATCCTACTTGTATTCTTGTATCTGATGAAACTGTTTTGTATTGTTCTTTTAAAATGAATAAATAAACATCAAATCAAATCAAATAAAAATTATATACACTTCGCTTTATTTGTGTTTGCTTTATAACCCCCTGGCATTATTCTCTTGTTCATTTTGTTCTATAATATTTATATTGTTTCTACTGTTTTGTTAACAATTTTATTATCAATAAATAAATAAATAAAAATTTGACAAAATTGTTTTGTTACAGCGCACAGTCTGTCTCAATTTGTATTTATTGCCCTCCACCAAAAGGTGATGGTGGACAAAGATGTTTTTGCCCATGTCTGTCTAACGTTCAGGAAATAATCACTGGATGCACATCTACATGCTGATTAATTTTGGAGTCATCATATTTCAAGATGGCCACCACAGCCAGCTGATCCTGAGGAACAGAACATGTCTAGAACTCAGTTTAACTGATATTGAGCTAAAACTTGGCGTGGTAGTAGCTGAGAAATACCCTCAACATATACATCAAGCACAACTTATTGCACAATATTTTGGCTTAAAATATTGTCATTACCTCTTAGTGTCAACTCTGTTAGCAAAATATCTCATAAACACTGATTTGAGTGAAACTCTTAAATCAACCCACGGAATCAGCACAATTTAAGATGACACAGCTCAACAACATTAGCCAACACAAACTTATCCGTAAGCAGTTCGTTTTACACAAACGGAGCTAAAATGTGGTGTGGTAGTAGCCGAGAGTGATCCTCAACACATATTTTGAGTGCTATCACAGTCTACAATATCCCATCAGATTGTGCATAGGATCATTTACAAGATTTCACGGATATAACTTTGTCTTTTCTCATCATAAAAAGGTTTTAGTTTAACATAAAATGCAGCAGCAGATGCATACTGTAATTTAAAACAATTCTAATTAGCCTTTAAGTGTATTGCTTTGTGGGTAATATAGTTGTATAATGAAATCCTCTTAATCTTCAAAAGAACTGCAGAACACCTCATTGCAATGTAAATCGTAAGATAATTTTTACATCCCTTGTGTGGAAGCTGCTCTGTGTTTTCCAGTTTATTGTTGCAGTCATTGTGGAGCAGCAATATGCAGCAGGTGGCATCCATCACTCCAGACAGCAACTTGTAAATCTGTTGACGGAGCAGCGGCAGGCTGGATGAGGCACAATCTGGGATGAGAGTGTATATAAAAGACAGATGAGGGAGCGACCCTTTGCATAAATACCCACCCCGAGTCGTATACTCATGTGCAGCATGTGCCAATGCCAAGGAACCCCCTCCTCAAGCAAACTGTGGATAAAAGTCAGCTGCTTACTCACACTGTATAACATATCCCTCCTTTTAATATTCTCTTACACCATGTGAAACAAAAGGATCTAACACACCACGATGAGAGTTATTCATAACCCTAACTTGGGACAAAAAGCTGGTTTTCCTCGTCGTCAGCCTCATGGAATGACCACATTGGTGAAAACTGGACCGCAGCCATCGGATGTTTTCCAGCGGTGCACACACACACACACACACACACACATACACACACAAGCAGAGCTCAACAACACGCTCACGGGCACAACAGCAGAAATTATGAAAGAAGCGGCAGTTCTGAGGCTGTGTGTGGCTTGAATAGCAATGAGGCTGCAGCACGTTCCACATGTTTCAACTACATCAGAGGGATAGATTTACAAAATCAGCAGCTGGATTTGTTTTACGCATAAACAAGAAGTCTTGAGTGTGTTAATTCAGGTATGAAGTTGAGCTAACCACACCCAGTCACCCGGACTGCATTAGTCAACCTGCACCACCTGGACACAAACATTTCCTACATACGTTTCTCTTCAGAACCAGAGTCAGAGTCAGAGAGTCTAGTATCATTTGCACCGCATGTAGTACATGTAATGAAATGAGATTATGTACACAGGGTCCCAGTTACATCCAACAACAAGAGAAAATAATAAGTAAGAGAAAAACAGTAATAACATCTAGGATATGAACTAAGAAAAACATCCAACTAGAAATACACTAAGCCTTAGAGTAATAGAAAAACATCATTACAAACAGCAGCACGAACATGAGTCTTTATGAGCAGATGGTCACAGATGAACACAGCAACAAGAAAACAGATCAGCATCAGCATGATGTGATATTTCACAGTGATCACTCTTATTATTCATTTATTCATGAGTCTAACAGCCTCAGGGTAGAAGCTGTTCCTCAGTCTAGTGGTTCTACATTTGATGCTCCTCAACCTCCGTCCTGAGGGGAGTGGGGCAAAGAGTGTGTGTGCTGGGTGAGTGGGGTCTTTCATGATGCAGGTGGCTCTTTTCCTGCATCTGGAGGTGTAAATGTCTGTGATGGTGGGGAGACTGACTCCAACAGACTTCTGTGCAGCCTTCACCACTCTCTGCAGAGCTTTTCTTTCTGCAACTGTGCAGCCTCCATGCCACACGTTGATGCTGGAGCACAGGATGCTCTCCACTGCACACCTGTAGAAGGAGGTGAGAACTGGGCTGCTCAGACCAGCTCGTCTCAGCCGTCTGAGGAAGTAGAGTCTCTGATGACCTTTCTTGATCAGGCTGGTGGTGTTGTTGGTCCAGCTGAGATTATCATTCAAGTGTACCCCCAAGTACTTGTAGCTGGAGACCACTTCCACCGCAGATCCACCTATGTTCAGTGGGGCATGGGTGTGTTTGTTCCTTCTGAAAACCATAATGTAAAACTCTTGCTGTTCAGGAGTTAAATTAACAATTGTGGCTACTCCCTATGTTCCCACATAGAGATTCCCTGTTGTGATTGGCCAAATTTTACCCTCTATTTGCTCTGCAAAGTGTTCCTGAAACACCTCATCTCCTCTTCTGTCATAAAAGAGGGTGACATGTGGAGGGTCTGGTGGAGTAGAGTAAGGCTGAAGTTCCTGTAACCAAGGTTTCCACGCAAGGTAAGCAGAATAGATGCCTCCTCCGCCCATGACTTCAGGTTCAAGTAGCCCCCAGTACATGTCAGCGTATTCATTTTGTACTGGTTGTATCACACACTGTGAGTGGGTAGTGGTGAACTGGCCACATTTCAGTGAGGTGCCGTCCGGCAACCTCACCATGAGTCCATCTGATGAGCATAGGATTGAAGCTCCCAGTCGGATCAGCATGTCTCTCCCCAGCAGATTGGCGGGTGCATTTCTTGCCACCACGAATGGATGTCTCAGAGTCTGTGTTCCCACTCTTATGAGTAGTGGGCTCGTTACAGGCAGTCTTTGTGTGGCCCCAGAAAATCCAATCACCTCCACCGACCTATGTGACAGTTCGCAGTCAGGTGGGGTGTGAGTCACTGTTGAAAAGGTCGCTCCTGTGTCGACCAGAAATTGCAAGCTTTCATTTCGCACTTGCACTTCAATGGTTGGGTCTGCCCCTCCCCCAACGCTCAGGATTTTCTGTGGGGTGTCTCATTGTTGTTGGAAGCCTCGTCCCCCTGGCGCGAGGGAAGGCTGGACTGCCTGCTGCTGAGGTAGAGTTTGTTGCAGTGGTTGTGGTTGAGGTAGTTGTTGTTGAGGTAGCTGCTGTTGACCTCCCATCTGCTGAAAGGGTTGCAGTGCGCTCATGGGTTGTTGGTATAACTGTTGTTGACCCATGGGTTGCTGGTACAACTGTTGCTGACCCATGGGTTGCTGGTACAACTGTTGCTGACCCATGGGTTGTTGGTACGGCTGTTGCTGTCCCCACATTTGTTGTTGTGGTTGTTGCTTGTGGACGCAGTTGCGCGCCCAATGTCCCAGCATCCCGCAAACGAAACAGGCTCCCAACTGCTGTCCCCCTTGTGGAGCGCCTGTGTTCCAGGTTCCCCCTCGCCCTCTCTGACCACCTCCCCTGCCTCGTCCAGCCCCTCTTGCTGGATGTCCACCTCTGCCTCTCGGGCCGGGAGTTTCAGACCACTGTTGCATAGCAACCACCCCAGGGGCGTCTACTGCCCCTCCTGTTTCCTTAGAGTTACCTTGTACTTCTTGTACCACTAACTGTTTTTTCTCTTTCGCTTTTTTCTCATCATTATGTGTTTGTCTGGTACTCGAGAGCTGGAGTTTAATCAATTGGTTCTTTGCAATCTCTAACTCTGCTGCCTCTTTATCCTCCTGCTTCTTAACATACTTCAGACGATGTACAACATGCTTCTCCCACCAGTATGGTGAGACCGTGAGCATGTCAGGATCCTTCTCTATCTCATCGACCACCTCAGCCGGGAGTCCGTCGAGAACCGCTTTTCTGAAATATGGACGTTGCTCAATGCATCGTGCCCGAACACCTGTGACCTTCTCCCAAGTCTCTTTACATTGCTGAATGAATGTCCACGGATCAATTGTTCTGTCCCACCGAAACTCAGGGACTTGTTCCCCCACTGGCAGAGGGTATAGCGCTTTTATAATTGGACCTATATCAAAATACGCGTCTGATAACGGAGTATCATCAGGGGCCTCTGCGATCCTGCATCGATATCCTACGAGCAATATCTGCGAATTCAGGTACGTTTGGAACGTGTTTTGATTAGCGCAACGTGCAAACGTGGCATTTAGATCTCCCACTGACAACTTGACCCCCACAGTAAGAGAATTAAATTTATCAAGCCATCTCGCCCCCCCTCGATCAAATCCGGCAATTTCTCAATGATAGCATCCAAATTGCGTATGTTATAAGGCTTATACCTGATCACCTGACCTAATGGACCCCGTGTGGTCATCAAGGGCAGCTGAGTTCCAGCATAGAGCCTTTCACTTAATTGCCTTGTCTCATCCTGGTCATCTCTAGGTGGAGGGTATGGGTTAGGGTATAACTGTGCGCTCGAATATCCCAGTTCTGACCTAGTGTACCATTCCTCCTCTGCCCTGCTCGGCGGCTCACGTACTGGACTGTCTGGGGGTACCTGTGGCCTCCCTCTTACCAACTCGTCTTCTGACTCAGCCACGGTTCCAGTCACTGAACCCTTAAAAAAGAACTTTTTCTGCTTCTCTGCCTGCGGATCACCTGCATGTTTGCTCTTGGCTGCGTGCTTGCTACCCCCTCTGGGGGGGCCGTAACACCCCCTACCTGTCTCCTCATCGTAGCGACTTGCAGCTCGACCCTCTTCCTCTCTGTCATAGTCACGTGGATGTGGAGACATTGAACCTAGCCATTCCCTTTCACCTCGCTCATCAGCAAAACTGAGTTCCCTCTCTATTTCATTATGGAAACGTAGTGCTCTCTGACCCCTCATCCTCTCCTCCATGGTGCTCCCAGCTCGACCCTGCTCCTCTTCCTCAGTGTCATCCTCCTCAAACCTCACCTGTCCTCTCCTTCTTGGAAACAGGGGATACTGTCCTGCCGATGGAGCAGGAGGAGCGGTGGTCTTGACAGCATATGGAAGCGGTGTTGTTTTCTCTTCTGCTGATGCACCACTGTCTGTCTCTCCAACCTTCTGTACACTCTGAGCCAACAAGGCTATTTGCTTGTACACTTCGACTAATTGCTTTTGCTGTTGGAAAATTTTATTAAGCTTAGGCCGCTCAAAAAATGATGTACAAATTGTTTGTTTAGCTTCTATCTCTTCAAGCTGTTTTTGCTGTTCCTTTACTTTTGCCCAAACTAATTGTGTTAGGTTTTCTGTTGATTTTTTCTGAGTTTTCTGCTGACCTCACAATCTGTGTGATGAGCGTGTCCAACTGTTTGCACTTTCCAGTGTTTGCTGCATGAATTATGTTGATGACCGCCTGAACCCTTATCAATTGATCCTGTAAGGATTCTTGTTGTTGGTCTTGCTTTTCCTTAATGTGTGCCATAATTGACTTCTCAAAACATTCACCCAAAAGCTTTATTCCCCAGCCATTCTCACATGCACTGAGATCTATTGTAAAAACACAGTAAAAAAGTCTGAAAAAAAATCTGAGGTGAAAACCTCTGTGTTCAGGCTTATTTCTATGTTAAACAACAGCTCCCTCTGGTGGGCAAAATTATGGCAGCACCACACACACCACTCACATGAAGACGACTTTAAACACACACATCTGAGTCCATACCAACATTTAACAAACAATTAAAAACTCCTAATTTGAATCTAAATGAGATCTCTTTGCCCTAAAATGATCATTTGCATTGAAAAACTTAAAGAAATGCGACGCGAAGTATTTTAAAACGAATTAAACACAAGACCCAATCATGCACCCTCTCTTGGGGTGCTTTTCTCTTTTTTCTCTCAGACCTCTGCGGTCACATCTCCCAGTGTATGTTTCCAACTACGTTAGTTTGCAACTCTACCGTAGGGCACTCTGGGAGATGTAGTTTTCATCTCACGGGTGACTTCCGGCGAACCCTCGACGCCGGGCATTGAAACGTAGCGACCTCCAAAACAAGCTGCAGCGGTCCAACTACCCACGAACATCCGCATCAGGCCCACACAGGAGCCCTAAACGCACGCACGTGAAACAAGTTGGAAGGCCTAACCAGCTACTCAAAGGATCGAACGCACCGGAAACGTTTTTTTCTAAACAAGACAGTGAAACAAGTCTTTGTGACTTCCGCTACCCACGCGGCGAACGGATCCGCCTCACGTGAAACAAGCGGTCACAAACGGCTACTCACGGCCTGAATGGAAAACGCTTACCCCCCAAAAGTAAGTAATTAGAACCTCAACGTTCGATCGCCTCGTGATTAATTTAATCAGACGTGCGCGCGCCTCCCACACGTGCTCCTCGGCCGCACTCGGGCGGGGAGGGGGCCGCGGCCCACTGGTCCCGACCGAACCGACACGCGTCTGCTTAAACTGAAACCAGCATCATTGAACAACTTCTTACAAACCAAATTATTATTTATTTTATCTTAACAAGAGTCCCTTTATCGCGAGAGGCCCTCGTGTCACTACAGTGCAGTAAATTTGGATATTAGGCCAAATTGTTGTTTTGGATAATTCACGGTTCAAATCACCTTTCTGTTGTTTTGGGCCCAACTGCACTCAGTCCACGAAGTTCTGCTCGCCTATCTCAGGACACCTGGGTCATCTCGTCGGTCGGTCACCATGAACTGAAGGAATCAGTTTGGGTGTTCAAATGAGCCAGGCGTCTCTTGAGGAAAATAGAATTTATTGAAAAGACACAGGTTAACAGATTAAGCAGACATTATGGCATTAATCAAGATCTGTGTGCACACGGACCGATTCATGAAAACAGACCTGTCTCGCTCGAAGCCGTCTCCAGAATGCCACATCACTTTTCATTGGTATGTGATACCATAAAATGTTTTGGGCTTCTTCTGTTGTCTCATTGGCCAGCCTCCTGATAAGGATGGTTGCCTGAGCAACTGAGATTTATAGCAGGCCCAAGGTCTCTCCTGGTGACCTGCTTAGATTTGTGTGTGTGTGTACCAGAGTTTAGATTCAAACAAGTCTAATTTGTTATGTTTACATTTATATTTATCCTGTGAACATTCTGTGTCATGCACTAAGTGTATTTCTGATGTGTGTGCTATAATATAAATGTACCTGTTCTTAGATCTGCCAATTTATGTCACTGCGTGCCCTTCCCCCAAGAATGTGTTAGATGCAGAGTTTGGCCTCAAAGAGCTTTTTCGTGACTCCAGGTCTGTTTACAGCACATCTGACTGTGTTCTAACTGATTCAGTTTGATTAATACGTGCACACGTTTCACTATGTTGTCTAAGCACCTAAACATGATTGTATAAAACCTTTGTGATTACATGAAACACAGTTGTGAATGAGAACACTTGTAAAATAGGTTTAATCATAATAACGTATATAACCGTGTGTTATCCTTCAATGGGTAGCTGCACAATCATATGTGAGCAGAGTGAACAGAAGGGGGCTCAACACACATCCTTGAGGAGAGCCAGTGCTGAGGGTAATGGTGGAGGAGGAGAAGTTGTGGATCTTCACGGACTGAGGTCTGTTTATTAAGAAGTCCAGTACCCAGTTACAAATGGAGGGGCTTAGTCCAAGTGTGGATAGTTTGTCCATCAGAGTTTGGGGGATCATGGTGTTGAAGGCAGATGTGAAGTCCACAAAGAGCATACGGACGTAGGAGTCTTTCTGATCCAGGTGGGTGAGAGCAGTGTGGACCACGGACGAGATGGCGTCCTCTGTTGATCGGTTCTCATGGTAAGCATACTGATGAGGGTCCTCATTGATGTTGACAGTTGTTTTGATGTGGGTCATGGAGGGGCTCAGACTGGGGCGGCCGTGGTGTAGTGGTAATGGAAGTCGACCCCTGAACGGAAGGTTGGAGGTTCGAATCCCGCATCCGCCCACCATGTGTCGTTGTGTCCCTGGGCAAGACACTTAACCCCGAGTTGCTCCCGGTAGGTCTGGATGGCGCCTTGCAAGGCAGGCTACCACTACCGGTGTATGAATGTCTGAATGAATGGGTGGATGGCTGGTATTGTAAAGCGCTTTGGGGCTCCTCACAGGGGGCTGGAAAGCGCTATATAAATAAGCTCCATTTACCATTTACCATTAGTCCAAGTGTGGATAGTTTGTCCATCAGAGTTTGGGGGATCATGGTGTTGAAGGCAGATGTGAAGTCCACAAAGAGCATATGGACGTAGGAGTCTTTCTGATCCAGGTGGGTGAGAGCAGTGTGGACCACGGACGAGATGGCGTCCTCTGTTGATCGGTTCTCACGGTAAGCATACTGATGAGGGTCCTCGTTGATGTTGACAGTTGTTTTGATGTGGGTCATGACCAGTTTTTCGAAGCATTTTGCGACTATCGGGGTGAGGGCCACCGGCCGATAGTTATTCAGACCAGTCACTGTGGAGCTTTTTGGGACTGGAATGATGGTGGCGGTCTTCTCCTC
>JBBPBX010035811.1:0-15535 GCA_038048925.1 Garcialebias charrua | reverse complement strand
TTGAGCTCACTACCAATAAATTATCAAATAATTTACTGTGGTTAAAACAATCATATTATGATCAGGGTGAAAAAGCAGGCAAACTCTTAGCTTGGAGACTTAAAAAATTACAAACAGGGCCATAAACTCAATCATACTGGATGACGGTGAGTATCTGGTGGATCCAAAAGACATAAATGAGGCTTTTACAAAGTATTATGAAAATCTGTATAAATCCCAATACCCAGATAACCCAAATAAACAGAAGCAGTTCCTGGACCAGCTCTTATTTCCAACTTTATCAGAGGATAGTAAGAATAATCTGGATGAAAAACTGAGTATTCAAGAACTTAAAATAGCTCTTAGCCAAATGAATTCGGGTAAAGCCCCTGGCCCTGATGGCCTACCAATTGAGCTTTACAAGAAATTTTCAGACAAATTACTGCCACATTTACTTGAAGCATTCAATGAGTCTTATGAAAAAGGCATTCTGCCCCCATCATTACGATTGGCAACCATTTCTCTTCTGTTAAAGCCAGGTAAATCTCCAACGGACATGGGCTCATATAGACCCATTTCCCTAATGTCATGTGACACAAAAATTCTGTGCAAAGTCTTGGCTTGAAGGATTGAAACACATATCCCTAATCTAATCTCAAGTGATCAAAATGGATTCGTTATTGGCCGCCAAGATTTCCACAACACTTGTCGATTACTTAATATACTATATGAAAAGCAGTTCGCTATGGACCATGCTTTTCTGTCATTAGATGCAGAAAAAGCTTTTGATAGGATTGAATGGGATTACCTCTTTGATATTCTTGAATGGGATTACCTCTTTGATATTCTTAAGAGATTTGGCCTGGGAGAAAAATACTTAAAGTGGATTAAATTATTGTATACGGAACCAATAGCTAAAGTGGTAACTAACAGTCAGTTATCAAGGAGTATAAATCTCTGCAGATCGACACGACAGGGATGCCCATTGTCCCCCCTTCTTTTCTTGTTTGCCATTGAACCACTAGCTATGACAATACGTGAGTCCCCTGAAATCACTGGGATTCAAATAGGAGAGGTAGAGCATCGAATATCTCTTTTTGCAGATGACATTGTTTTGCTTATAACTAACCTAGAGAAGTCGACTCAGGAAGTGAATACAATTCTGAGAGAATTCGGGGAGTTCTCAGGATATAAAGTTAATTTAAAAAAAAGCTCTTTATTATTGCTGAATAGAAATAACCCTCCAATACAAACACAGTTCACATGTACATATGAAGGATTCAAATACTTAGGAATTCAGATTGTGCCAAATATAGAGAAAATAGTTTCTATTAATTATGATCCTTTAGTGCAAAAAATATCAGGATCTCTAGAAAAATGGGGAGAGATGCCAATTTCAATGATTGGCCGAATTAATATTATTAAAATGTCTATTCTCCCAAAATTTTTATACCTCTTCCAGTCTATTCCTTTATATGTTCCAGCTTCCTTTTTCTCCTCTTTGGATAAAACTTTCACTAGATTTATATGGAATAATAAGCGCCCCAGACTACGCCTCTCTCTTCTTTATCTGCCCTATGACCGGGGGGGGATTAGAATGCCGAATATTAAACTCTATTACTGGGCTGCCCAGCTTTGTGCTGCTACTGGTTACTTTTCTATTAATAACACACCATCTTGGGTACAAATAGAGAACAACTCATTACCATTACCTCTAAAATCCTACCTTTACTCAGCTGAACCTAAATAATTATTAAAAAACACAAAAAAACATTTTCTTAAGAATACAATATCAGTTTGGCATCATTCTCATAAAGTTTTAAATGAGGTGTCCAAGATCTCATGCTTGTCACCGATTTGGAGAAATGATAAGATTCAAACAAGGAAGAGCAGACAGAGGATTTAAATTATGGATGGATAAATGCATACAGTAAATACAATAGGAGACTTTTATCATGAGGGAGTTTTAATGTATTTTGAACAATTGGCAAGTAAATACAGTTTGCCACAAAAGCACTTTTTTAAGTATTTACAGATTAGAAATTTTGTTAATACCTTGCGCAGCGCTGGACTGGCAATCGGGCGTACCGGGCAAATGCCCGGTGGGCCGGCCAGCCCGTCGGTGATTTTTGGGCCGCCCGGGCGGTCCTGACTGTCATGAACCAAAAAAATAAATTATAGCTATTTTTTTGTCAATCGCGACGGCCGATTGGTTGATTTTCTTGAACGACATCGAGCTAATCCAATGAAATCTCTCAGCACTCTTTGGCGGGCGGGGCGGCCCGTCCGACCAGATCAGCCCCTCCCCTTAGACCAATCAATCAGTCATACACGACAGAGAGGAGAAGACAACAGCATGGAGAGCAGCAAAAAGCGAAAAGGAGGCGCCGAAAAAAATAGGATTAAAAAGAGACGAGCCCTTCAGGCAGATGCTACAAAATGTATAAAAATAACTCAGATGTTTGCTGGTGGTGGCTGTGGAGCGGCTGCGGCCACCTCCTCGGCATCGGCAGCAGCAGCCACAGGTGGTCCCGACAGCGGGGGTCTGCAGGTGGATGATGAGGCCGAGAAATGGCGACAGGGGCGCGGGGGGAGACCCGCGGCAGCCACAGATGCGAGCGTGGGAAATACTCAACTTCAGGTAAGAAGTGATGAAAATACACATGACTCTGAGTCTAATACAGGGTGACCAGCTGGGCTGGGTGGGAGTCTGAGAGAAGGTGAATAAAATAAGGATAAGATAAGAATAAATAAGGCAGAGAATGCGCAGCACCGGGTCCTGCTCGCCGCCGCCTACACTATGACGAAAAATAAATAAACACACAGCACAAGAAAATGTATTTGATTTATTCGTATGCTTATAATAAAAAAAAAAACGACAATGCTTTGCATACAGCAAAACAAAGACTGGGAAATGGACGGTTAGGTCAGTAAAAGTAGATTCTCAGAAAAACATGTTTTCTTTCTGTTCTTCCTGAAGCAAAACACAATTGAAGCAGTAAAAAATATTTGAGAATGATCTTGTGTAACTTAACGTAACTTAACATCTTTTTTTTGGTCCCACACTAGAGTTTTTGGGATCTGGTCACCCTAATCAGATATGAATCAGGTTTTGGTGGTTTTTCTGCTTGCTAATTTTTCACACATGTAGACTGTTTAAAAATTTAGTTTCTATGCTAGCTAGTGATAGTGATCTTAGTGATTGAGTCACTTTATTTTAAAGATTATTAAAAATCTTGGCAACAAATTTCATCATGGATTTGTTGTGTCAGGCGATTTATGTTAGTATAAATTTATTGATTAAGCTTGAAGTTTTATCTTACTGACAATGTCTGAGTTAAGACACTTCTCTTAACCTAATACTGCAAATAAAACAAGGCATTTATTGAATTCTATAGCAGCTGTCTTGACTGAAAGTCTTCTTAACATGATCGTCACCGACACGAGTGTCCATTGTCAAAGATAACGACTTCACTATAATAGTTCATATTTTTATTTCAGGTTACACTCTTCCCTCAAAGACACATTTCACAAAGCTCATGGAGAGAAAACATGAAGAGACTTTCAAGGATATAGCACACATTTTTGTATATTTTTATGTTAATTCCTTTTTTTACTGAGGCTAAGACAAATATTTACTTACTTAGTCATTACAAATTAATATTATGGTAACAGAATTTTCAAACAGCAACCTGTTTTTGTGCAATTTGCTCTGTCAGTCCAATTTTTTTTATTTTGAAATGAAGAGGTCAAAATTAAATGTTTTTGCAAACAATAATCAAACGACTAATAAATTATAATAATTGTTAATTGCAGACCTAATTTAAAATACTTTTTGGTAAAATGTTCTCATGGGCTATTGCTAATTCCTGAACCTTGAGTTTGTAACTAAGATAAGGCATGATGATTAAACAGCAGCACTCCCAGGATTTTAAAAAAAAATCCTATTTTTACCAGAGCTTTTACAAATACAGTAGCTCAGTTGAGATAATAGCTATGTTTACATGGACATAAGTAATCGGATCAAACGGCCGATCGGATCAAAAGTGTGTCATGTAAACACCCCGTTCGGGTCATTTTTTGTGTATTCGGCGTGATCCGGCCTAATTTGTGATCAGATCGAAACGGGTGGTTTACGCCGATCCGTTACCCGTTCGGTGCTCATGTAAACACTTTTTCTGTTCCTTTTATCGGACTGTGGGAAACTGTCCTGACTGCGCATGTGCGCTGCGCGCACCCCCATCCAACCCCCCTCCTCTCCCCCCTCGTGTTTCCTTCTCCGCCTGGTGAGTGGGTAGATGCTAATGCTAACGCATGGGGAAGCAAAACTGGTCGGTGAGCGATGCAACATTTGTAATAGAAACGTTAAAATAGCTCAAAACTATCGAACACCTTGACCTAAAGTGTAGGAACACGGAGTTATTTAAACAAGTACATGAAAAGCTGGAAGAAGCCGGAGATCGCTGGAAGAGCTTTTTTCATTCATTCATTCAACCTTTATTTATACAGGCTAGCCTCGTTGAGTCACGGGGACTCATTTACAAGAGGGACCTGTCTCACTCACACCAAACAACCATCCACTCTCACACTCACACCTAGGGTCAATTTAGAGTCACCAATCAGCCTAACAAGCATGTTTTTTGGTCTGTGGGAGGAAACCGGAGTACCCGGAGGAAACCCACGCATGCACGGGGAGAACATGCAAACTCCACCCAGAAAGGCCCCGGACCGGGATTTGAACCGGCAACCTTCTCGCTGAGAGGCAGCAGCTCTACCAGTTGTGCCAACTTAACATTTGTATAAACTTAGCTTAAAACTTACTTAGCTTAAAGTTAAGTGCTACGAAGCTAAAAACAAAAACGGGACAAGTGGCTCTGACCCCACCACTTTTTCATTGTGCATGTTGATGGATGAATGGATGAGAGATCTGCCACTTCCAACACAGCAGGCAGCGGTGTGGATCCAGGTTATGAGGAGAGGAATCTGTGGAGAGGAAGCTAACCAGGAGCAAAGCATCCTTTCTGGTAAGTTAGACTCTTCAAAACACATTAACCCTCTGTACTGTATTACTTGAGTACTGTAATTAGAAACAACAAATATGTAAAAATTTAATTATAATAAGAAATAAGAGTAGCTGTAGGGCTTGCATAGAACTACAGTATACTGTACTGTACATTATAACACTACTCCAACTAACCACATAATTAACCTAACACATTTCAACATATCAGGAGTCCAGTTAAACTTTATTTTGTTTGTTTTTCAGATGATGAGTCCAGCTTTGAAGAGGCAGCTGGCAGCAGCACACAACAGACAGTGGCAGGTGATGGTGGCAGGTGATGGTGGCAGGTGATGGTGGCACGTGGCAGAAGATGCAAGACCCACGTCTTCTACTGAGGAATCCCAAGAAGTTCACACATGAGCTTTAGAACAACTCAAAACTGATTTGAAAATGTTTCAATTCTCCACAACCATGTTTATTTGTCCCCTGACAGATCTGTAAATGTATTTTTTACACAGACATTAGGATTGATAGTTTATGGTACAATTAAGGTACAATGTCCTAACTTAATACAGTCAGATGGTTTAATAAGGACTCTGAGTTTCTGCATGACTCACAGGATAAAAACACATTTGCTGCTCCATCAGGATACAGAAACATACATTTTGGAAGTAAAATCGATTATTTTGTTGTCCTAAATCACATGCATACATTGAAATTGGGAAAAGTATGCGATGAGTTGATAAAGAAGTTACTGAATTACAGGTTACTGTAGTTTTTAAATGACCAAAGAATGTTTTTTTGTTGTTGTCATCATTACAAGATGTGGTGATCTGTGCACATCGTCTGTTTTGCATACACGTTTTGAATGTTTATTTTTTATGTTTTTCTGATATACCTCAAATTGCACTAAGAAAGAAACTTGTTTCAAACAAGCAATATCAATTGTTTACAAGAATTTGTTAAAATGTTTGGACCATTAAAGAGCTCAGATGTTCACTAGTATTTGCAGTTTTTTATTGTGATAATAATTTTATACAAATGTTAACTGCATGTGAACACAAATACATGACAAGTATTTTTTTAGAAGAACTCTACTGTGACTAGCAACCTGGAGGTCATCTCTACCTCCACCTGACTGAGCTAAGGTAAACATTAAATGACTTGTTGAGGAGTCAGACGAGGAGAGTTTGCGTATCCTTTGACGAGCCAGTCCAACAGCAGGTATGCACGATCACCAACAATGAAGAGACGGACGTCCTTTCCTTCAATGTTCCTCACAGACTGCAAAAAAAGGACATGCCAATATTTAGTGTTCAACTTTTTATTTGTTTAAATGCATGGTTCAAACAAATTTTATTTTAAATAAAACTATTACAGCTAAGTATGTCTACTGATTACTTAGCTGTAATACCGGTAGTTTAATACTAAATACAATATACAGTAGTAAAGTTTAGCCTTACATTTTGGCAACATTTAACTATTTGTTTAAAGACATGGTTCAAACAAATTTTAAATAAAACTTTTACAGCTAAGTATGTCTACTGATTACAGTATTTTCTGGTGTATAGGTCGCACCTGTGTATAGGTCGCATTGTCCAATTATCACCAATAGATTGGAAAAATCCCTAGATAGGTCGCACTGGTGTATAGGTCGCACCTACGTTTAGCTCTGCTGCAAATGTCTGCCACAGGAGCGCACAGCAAGGCTTTTAAGAAGATTAACACTTAAAAACAATTATTTGTTTGATAAAAATTATAGCAAATATATGTCTGAGCTGAACTTTTCCTTAATAAATGAACGTAATTGTGAAATGAGCTGGATTTAAAAATTTGTTTCACCGAAAGTGATAACAAGCCATATATAGGTCGCACCTGAGTATAGGTCGCAGGCCTTGAAAAAACCATAAAAAGGTGCGACCTATACACCGGAAAATACGGTACTTAGCTGTAATAGTTGTAAAACTAAATACAATATAGTAAATGTTAGCCTTACATTTTGGCAAGATTTAACTATTTGTTTAAAGATATGGTTCAAACAAACATTTAAAAAAATAAAACTTTACAGCTAAGCATCTCTACTTTGAGATACTTCTTAGCTGTAATCGTTGTAGTAATACTAAATACAATATAGTAAATACAGTATTAGCCTTACTTTTGTCAACAGATGAGCCCTTTGATAGAGTCTGAGTGGCGCAGGACGTTGGCATCATGGGCACTGCCTGGCATCGTGACACTGATGCTCCAGAAACAGGAAAACAGAGGAAGAATAGTAATTAATAACAAATACAGACAGTATCACGCAGACAGGTAGAAAAGGAAAGGACAAAAAGTTTATTAGCATACAGCGTTTTTATTATCTTACCAACAGTTGTTGTCCACGACAGCTTGGAGGACAGAGGACGTCCAGCGCTCTCATCCTGTGAATAAAAAAACTAAAAGCACGCGCTGCTTCACCTGTAGTTCAATCAGGGAGTGCAGTAAAAACTGCATCGCCGTCAATACAGTCTGGTGCGGGTCCATTTTTAACGGTCTGTTTACTTTCGTCCCGGAAGTAGCTTCTTCTTCTGTGGTTTTCACGAAAGTAACTTCCTCTTCGTTTTTTTTTAAGGGGAGTGTACCACTCTGCGCATGTCAGAACTTCTGGTCAGAATAAAAGCCCGCTGCATGTAAACACTCGTCATGAACGGATTGGGCGCATGTAAACGGTGCTATCTAATTATGCAATCAGAGCACATTTCAATCCGGTCACAGAATTTTGCCCATGTAAACATAGCTACAGATCAGGCTTGTGGGGGGTTTTCTTACAAGGAGGGAATGCCTTGAGGGTGCTTGTGTGGGGGTTGATAGGTGTTAAACAGGGGGGGTGATAAGTTGGGGGGTGGGCTTGTGTCTATTGTTTGCCAATGAATAGGAAATATTCCAATGTAATTGCTGGTTTCACCTTTTCAAACATCCACTTCTTTTACCTCCGTCAGTGTTGGAAAGCAACAGATATGCCTACTTCTGTCTTACGTCTTTTACCCCGGGCCCCCGTTGAGTGAAAAAAGGTTGCACAACTTCTGGCTGCACTCCTGCTGTGATCCCCCGGTGACAGCCTGTCTTGTACGTGGCCCCCAAGCAGAACTGCAAGACGCTGCATACAAGACGGGCTGTCACCGGGGGATCACAGCAGGAGTGCAGCCAGAAGTTGCGCAACCTTTTATCACTCAAATTTTCAGTCAGAGTGGAAAGCAAACTTTGAACATGTTTCTGAACGATGTCACGATGTGATTCAGATGGTGAAGAAACCTGGTTTATGTTTGCTTTTTACTGAACAGTAATTTGGCCATTATATTGAAGGTTATCCACCTTATTTTCGATTTCCCGCCACTACCCATAATTCATAGCGGAAGCCGGGAGTGTACTTCCGCCCGCGGTCCCGCGCTCTTGTTTACGTTTGTGGGGTAACGTCTTTGCTAGCGATTTATTTATTTATTTACACATAAGTTACCTTTACCTAACGTAAATGGCAGCACAGCAAAGGTGGATACGTTCCAAGGATGTTTTAAAAAGCTGCGAAGATAAGACGTTAACTGTGCCTCAGCTGTCACTGCTCAGTCCGTGAGTAGTGACATGTGAAGCACAGATAACGTCTTATCTCACTGCTCACGGACAGGCTGACTGGACACACTGTGGAAGGTACATGACATCTGATATCAGAATATTTAGATCACAGCCAGACATTAATATAGTCAGAGTTCAAGTCTGTGCTGTGAATGAAAGCAGACATTTAATATAAAATTTGTTGAAAATGTCACAGCACAAGTGAAATGTACAAAGTTGAAACACATGCTGTTTAATTAACAAGTTGATGATAAAGTACAGTAGTTATATATTTTCTGCAATATTCAAAGACAAGATAATATGAAATATGTACATTTTTGTTTTGAGAAAACCATGTGTTGCCATTTAAAGAACCTGTTACATTGTGGTTGAATAAAACAAAATAAGAAGTCATTATTCAGTTGATTTCATACGTACAATATTACATAAGCTTTTCAACAAAAACATTCATGGTGTGGAGTATATATATTATATACAAAAAAAAAAACAGAGAAATTATGTACTCCATATCTAAAAATTTCTGTGTTAAGGTCCTCTCTCAGGTCGTAGAATCTTCAATCACCAGCAGACTCCCAGGACATGGATGGAAACTCGACTTGGTCCAGAAGTTTTGTGCAGTCGTCACACAGCAACAAACGAGTTAAAATCTTCTATAAATAAATCTGCTGTTCATTTACATTTGTTCTTTTTGTTGTTATTTCAATAATTAAAATACACCGTTCAATGTCTAATAATGTGAAGTAGTTTCATTGTGATGTCACCCATACTACTCATAGTAATACACATAAATAAAAAGTAAAGGTCTTGATTGTTCTTAGGCCAGTGTTTTTATTCACATGTGCAAAGCATAAAAACATTCATTTAGCTTATAAGTTTTCATCACCCAGGAGACTGACAAAGTTCAGAATAAAAGCTATAATTATACATTTAAAACAGTTGAAACTGAATAGTGTACAATATGACAACTGTGGGTGGTGTTGTCTTAATGAAAATGAATTGGCACAGAATAAAGATCAAAACCAATTCAACAAGCAATGATGGAGACCAGCAAACTGAACAGATTTCTCTTCATGTGGAACTGTCCGATTTCAGCCAACTCCACAGGAATCCAAGGTGTAGATCTGAGACTGGACCCAGGTGTACGATCTGAGACTGGACCCAGGTGTACAAACTTATCTCTGGATGGATCTCGTGGCTTCAATGTTCTGTAAAGTAGAAAAAGAAAACTTGTCTTGTCATAGACAGTGTGTACAGTACAGTATTAGTACTAAAATGAGTAAATAAAGCATTTACTTAATGTAGGATCTTATCTCTGGATGGATCTCGTGGCTTCAATCTTCTGTAAAGTAGAAAAAGAAAATGTGTCTTGTCATAGACAGTGTGTGCAGTACAGTATTTGTAATGCGAGTAAATAAAGCATTTACTTAACAGATCTGTCATTAAATAATATAAATAAATATAAATAATACTGTATAAACACGTGTGCAACACACAGTTATATTATTTAATGACAGATTTGTTAAGTAAATGCTTTATTTACTCACATTTTAGTACAAATGTAGCTTCATGTGCACTTTTCTCCTCTTTAATTTACATCATTATTTTAAATGTGCTTTAATAACTCTGGTTTAATGACGGGTCAGGTTTTGAGGCCTAGTCATTGTTGACACGGTCTGTCTTTGAAAAAAGATGTGTAAACTGTCTCAATCATATATAACCAGCTGAATAACAGTTTAACTAAAATAACTCAGCCCAAAAAAAAAAGTCCAGGCTCAACAAAGACCAGCACTTTGTTGTGAGTGTTACCGGCTGGAAGTTAGCCTTTAAAGTAGCTACATGCTAAGCTAACCACAGCAGTACAGAACCATAGAACCATGGGAAAAAAAAAAAAAAAACAGCTACTAAACAGACGGTTATACTCCGATATTGTTCTGACATGGTTTCACAAAATGATTTGTATAGAATATTTTGTTTACCGAACTACAGTTGATCGGAGCGCGACGTCTTCGAGAGCAGCTCAGAGCCAGACACAGACAGAGGAAGGAGCAGCTGTCAGCTCCTCCGATGGAGATAAATCCTTCACGTTTACAACAGCGCGTTGCTCAAACGTATACCTGGCTGTAACACCCTCTAACCCAGCAAGAAACAACCCCAAAAATTAAAAAAACGAGAGAAAATAAACTGGTGCCCCGGCTTGTTTTTCACAGCAAAACACACGCTACAGGACTTCCGCCGGAGGTACACCACCGGGAGGGGGCGGCACCGGACTGTCATGGCGGCCTACAGGAGCTTTTTGCGAAAGAGGTGGATATTAGGGAAAAAGAAATACTCCTTGATCGTTGGTGTACCGCATGTTCTGTGACAAGTTTGGATCAGTTTAAACAACTGATATTAATTGAAGATTTTAAGAAGTGCTTGCCAGAGAAAGTGACCACTTACTTGAATGAACATAAAGTGACGGAGGCTTCTAAAGCCGCTGTTTTAGTGGATGAATATATGCTGACGCACAGGTTTATTTTTGAGCGTACAAGATCTGACAGATCTTTTGAGCTGGATAAAAATAAAACACGTGTTTTTGAGTCTCCCCGATTTTCCAGACCCAGAGTTAACGGGAAGTCGAGAGGATCCTCTGCAGCTCATACGGAAACTGGTGCTTTTGTGAGGCACAGTGAAAACAAAATGTCGCATGGGTATGGAACCTCTGAAAAGAAAAATGTGGTTTGTTTCTTTTGCAAACAAGAAGGGCACATTAATAAATATTGCCCCAAACTAGTAAAACAGGAAGTAAAGCCAGTTGCTCTCATTAAAACCTTGAATGAACCATTATCTCTCTCGACAGATCTGACTGATAATGAAGGATTTCGGCCGTTTATAATGGATGGATTCGTTTCTGCTACTCGATCTGGTAATAAGGTACCTGTTAAGATACTGCGTGACACGGCTGCTTCTCAGTCCTTCTTATTAGATGGTGTTCTGCCTTCCAGTGAACTTGAGATAATGGATACTCAGTTACCTATACGTGGATTTAGCATGAAGGATTTTAAAGTGCCTTTAGCCAGAATTTTAATCCATTCTGAATTGTGTTCAGGAGAAGCTGTGGTGGGACTGCGACCAAGCTTTCCTATTGCTGGAGTCACTATGATTATGGGTAATGATTTGGCGGGCGGACGCGTGCTTGTTACTCCTGATGTAACACCCATCCCGGTACTGTGTGCTCAACCAGATGAGATGGCTTGTAAATATCCTGATGTTTTTACTTCTTGTGCTGTAACTCGAGCAGCTTACAGACGCCAGCAGCTAGAAAAAGATGCTGATGATGATGTTGACTTGAGCGAAAGCTTTATGATGAGTACTGAGGAAGAAAAGTTTCCTGTAAAAACGGAAATGGATGTAAAGGAGTTGGAAGAGATAAATCTGTCTCTATCTAGCCAACAGCTAGCTAAACTTCAAAAGAAGGATGAGTCATTAAAAGCCTTCTTTTCTGACGATTTACCTGACGACCCTAAGCATCTGAGTACAGGTTACTTTTTAAAAGAGGGCATATTAATGCGCAAATGGACGCCATTATCTGTTTGTCCTGATGATGAATGGCGCCATGTCATACAAAAAGTACTTCCCACACCCTATCGTACTGAGGTGTTACGTTTAGCACATGACAATCCAATGGCTGGCCATTTAGGAATTAGAAAAACTTATGATCGCATACTGCATAATTTCTTTTGGCCAGGATTGAAAAAAGACGTTATCATGCACTGTCGTTCTTGTCATGTATGCCAAGTGGCTGGTAAACCAAACCAAGTGATACCTTCAGCCCTGCTTCACCCTATTCCTGCGGTGGGTGAACCATTCGAACGGGTTATTGTTGACTGTGTTGGTCCTTTGCCTAGGACCAAAGCTGGGAATAAATTCTTAGTCACAATAATGTGTACCGCTACTAGATTCCCTGAAGTGTTCCCTGTACGCAAAATAACTACCCTCGTGGTAGTCAAAGTGCTTACTAGATTCTTCTCTCTGTTTGGATTACCTCGCGTAGTGCAAACAGATTGAGATAGTAACTTCATGTCTAAAATATTCTCGCAAGTTTTAGAACAGTTGAATATTAAGCATTCCTGTTCTACTGCCTATCATCTTGAGAGTCAAGGTGCCCTTGAGCGTTTTCATCAGACTTTGAAAATTATGCTACGCACCTACTGCTTAGAGTTCGAAAAAGACTGGGATGAAGGAGTACACATGCAGATGTTTGCTATTCGTGAAGTGGTTCAAGAGTCTTTGGGATTTAGTCCTGCTGAGTTGGTATTCGCTCACAACGTGCGCGGTCCTCTGAAGCTTTTAAAAGAGAAATGGCTGTGTGAGAACACTGACCAGAACCTATTGGACTATGTCAGTAACTTTCATTTTAAATTAAAACGAGCATGTGATATAGCTCAGAAAAACATGCAATCTGCACAAGCCAGGATGAAATCACTCTTTGATAAAAAAGCTGTGAAAAGAACATTTCAGCCTGGAGACAAGGTTTTGACCTTGCTTCCTGTCCCAGGTACCAGCTTGCAAGCTAAATACTGTGGACCTTATGTTGTTAAAGAAAAGATATCTGATCTTGATTATATAATCACAACCCCAGACAGGAAACGTGGTTCTAGATTGTGCCATATTAAACATGATGTTGGTATTTGTTTGGTGTTTGGTGCTAAACAAAAGCCTTACAGGACAGACCCAGACAAGCGTCGTCTGTGTGGCTTCCAAACATTCTGAGATACCACTATGTTTTTGTTTGGAGAGGAGTGCTGTGTCTTTAGGTGACATCTGCACATTCTCCCCCAACAAAACTCTGGCGGTGGGGATGTTATGCACCCTGGGGTTTTAGCATTCAAACATCCTTGTTTTTATTTATCTTGGCTGCAAACTGCTGCAGCCTGCTGGTTCAATGAAAAACTCACATTTTTTCTTCTCACTTAAATCAGGCTTGATTGGGCAGAGCTGCTGTTCACCTGCAGGTCCTGCCTATAAAGCTGACATGCTGTGTTTGGAGCAGGGTGGAGACTCGTTGTACCAAGACAGGCTTGTTGAACGAGTGGAGGCTTATTGAAGTCTACTGGAAGGTGTGAAATTCAGCTGAGGTTCACTGGAACTGCTGAGGTGACACTGTCAGGTAAGGTAACCAAACAATTCTGAGAGATCTCCACCCTCTCAGGTTGTTGTTGTTTTGCTCCTGTTAGAGTTGTTAGGCCTTTAAAGCCTGGCTCTGGTTGAATGACTAGATGCTAAAAGTGAGAGCTGTGAGTATTTAAGCACTTTGAGAGTTTGTGTGACTCTAGCTTAAAATAGTGTACGGGTTTAGGACCACTGTACTCTGGTTGACTCTTCTTTTTTTTGTCAGATGCTGAAGGGAAGCGTCTGAGCAGCTACCCAGGAGGGGGACAGCTAATGTGAAACAGAGTGAGAGTCTGTTTCCATATTTTTTCTCCATTTATTTGATACTTTTGACTGTGTGGGTGTCGGTAGTTCAGTTATCGCTTTTCTGTTTATTTAGAGGTATTTTTGGCTAGGTAGATCGTCGCCTGGGAAGACACGACGGTCCTGTATAGGATTGGGTCGGTCCAGGTGGCGTTTTGTTCTTTTCCGCCGCACCCACTTGTCCTACAATCCTTTGAACTTTCTCTTTTTAATTTATTTTTGTTTCTTTAAGGACGCTGAGCAGGAGAAGGCGCTCCAGACGGGTGGGAGAAGCCTGAGAGGACCCTGACCGCCTGGAGGCTCTTAATTTTAGTTAATAAAATATAATTTAAACCTTTTCTTGTGTCCAGTGTCCTTTAAATGTGTTTTGGCCCTCATACGGTCGTAACATACATCCCTGCATCCATTTGTGTGTGGTTGTGAGCATGCATAAATGAATAACATTCCACATATGATATCTACATATACATCCCTGCATCCATTTGTGTGTGGCTGTGAACATGCATAAGTGAATAAGGTTCCTCCAATAGAACATTCAGTAGTGACTGTGAAGCATCAGAGATCCGCCTCCACAAGGCCCAAGGCAGACGAAGGGGCGATCAAAGCCCAAGACCCCAAGAAGGACCCCGAGCCCAGAGTCCCCAGGGCCACCCAAACAGAATGAGCCACTCACCCTCTCCCCAGATCTGACCAAGGGGGAGAACCGGACTAGCTCCACCAGCGACTACACACAATGACCCCCGGGAGGCCAACAGCGACAAACCAACAGGCCCCCTGCTGGAGCCCGTTGCAAGAGCCTGCTGCACTGACGTAGCCCCAGGTCCGGGTACTGAGGCCGGGGCACCGGGGACGCCCACCCCCAGGCCCAGACCCGATAGAACCAGAGGACCCGAGCCCCACCAGGCAGCCACCAGGCCGAGCTGACACACGCCCAAGTGCCCAACCCCTGAAAGTGACAACAAGGGCCCCCAGCACTACCGCAGGCAAAAGGACACCCACCCGGGGGCCACATAGTAGGAGCGCGACATCAAGTAGCCTCAGATGTAACAGAGAGGGGGCAGTCTAAATCCCAGCCTGACAATTAGACATTCATACACAGACACACTCACTCAGACCCACCCTCATCCTCACGTACACAAAGACAAACAATAATGACATTTTCCATTCCTAATCCTGATGCACCCTCTATACCCCCTAGGTCCAAGACATGTATCTGCCCCCTACATGGGGCAGCCCACACCCAAGCCCAGGAGGTAGGCCCATTCATTCTGGGGTGGAGAGTAGCTGACATCCAAGATTCGGCCCAACCCTCGCCCTGCCGACAGCACAGGACACCCGAGCCCAAGCAACCCCAGGGAGAGCGAAATGCCAGCCCCGCCCACGGCGAACCCCCAGGCCCCGAACCCCCCCATAGTCCAGGACAACCCCCGACGGCCCACCCCCAGAATGTCCGCCAGGCAACCAGGGGGGTAAGAGAAAAATAAATAAATAATA
>JBBPBX010035810.1:14279-31847 GCA_038048925.1 Garcialebias charrua | reverse complement strand
TCTTTCGGCTTTTTTCCCTGCGTTAGGGGTCGCCACAGCGAACTGGTCGCAATATATAATTTATTTTTTTGTTTGTTTGCTTTTACCCAGTGCAGCATAATTTGAAGCAGTGCCCTCTGTTCTTTCTCTATACCCATGTTACATCATCTATGACACTGAAACCATCTTTCACTGTGCCAACCGTTGCTCAACTCCGCTCTTTTTTGTTCTTTAGTCTCTTTATTCTTTGCCCAGCTGTCCGCAGCTGGTGGAGGAACACCAGGCCCAGCAAAACAGGCATGGTTTTGAAGATGTGGAGCTCAGTTTTTTGCAGAAACTCACATGCTTTTGTGCCCATTTCCCACAGCAGCTTCGAACCTGTGGTCATGAACAAGAGGGTCATACTAGAGCTTATATTTATAACCACACCACCATGACCGCTGCCGCACCATCGCAGTAATCACCACTGTGCATTGAGCCTGAGTGGAGCAGACACTTGGCTTGCTCCAGATGGGCACTGGCCAGCTTGGCCCGGCAAACCCGGCAGCTCTCAAATGAAATCATACATGAGCTTTGCCCTTGCCAGCTCTAAACTGGCAAACCAGTTGTTCAGATCCAGAGAAAGAGGGCTGGGGAGGCTTAGGGTCACAACAGTAATGTTTCAGCTTAATCATTTGAAAGGTCAGTCTTGCATTGTTCCCTCTTGTGCTCTACAGTACAGTGATTTGTGTGTGCAAAGTTTAAAATTGCTAACCTAATGAGCTCACGGTGAGTGTCTGTGTTGTACAATTTGGAAGACTGATTAATTTTACTTTGGACCGATTATTCTAAATGACAGACAGAGATACTATTTGCATTTCAAAACCAAAAAGTAATAAAAAAAACTGGCGGGGGTGTTGAGATCTGTAATCCACCAAAGCAACTTGAACATGCTATAGGGGGCTAAGATGGTGTAGAGACAGTGCGGCCGGCTCAGGACCAGAAGGTCTCGGGTTCGATCCCCGGTCACGGCATACCTCGTTGTGTCCCTGGGCAAGACACTTAACCCCGAGTTGCTCCTGGTAGGACAGGCAGCACCTTGCATGGCAGTCTACCGCTACCGGTGTATGAATGTGTGTATGAATGGGTGGATGGTTGGTACTGTGAAGCGCTTTAGGGCCCCTCAAAGGGGGCTGGAAAGCGCTATATAAGTAAGCTCCATTTACCATTTTACTATGCTAAATTTCTGTTACTAATCTAGTCAACACATCTGACCAATGCACACCAGTGAACAAATCCCTTAAACTTTCTAGATGTCGAGGTCAGCTTCAGTGGTCTCAAGGTGCAGGATTGCATACTCCAAAGAGCCAGTTTAAACTTAGTCTACACACTGGCATGCCCATTTGAGGTTTTAGGTTGCATTTTAATGGTTTTCTGTGGAAGCTTAAAAAAAAGTTAGTTTGACAGTACAAAAGAGCCACAGAAAAGCAAACAGAGCTTGTGGATTAGTCATGTCAGTCAAATGGGTGTAGAGCACTAGCCATTAGCTCAGACTCTGGGGTCTACTACATGGTGATGAGATAATAGATGTTTGTGCTCCAGAATATACAAGTTTTCAGACAGTGAAAATAAAACATATTGTCTCATCTTTGCAAAATTGGAGGCAATTATATTGGCATTGTTTTCTGATTATTTCAGTATGGATATTAGCACAAACCTTGTTTACAAGTTAATGATCACATTGCCATGATTTAACATTCATATACCTGTAGTTTCAAGTATTTAAGATAATTATGATTTTTTTTCTTCCCATTATTGTCATAGTCTCTATTCTTGTTTGAAAACATCCATCTATCCATCCATCCATTATTTTTACCCGCTTCTTCCATTATGGGTCACAGGGTTCGCCAGTGCCCATGGCCAGAAATCACTTTGCGAAGGGCAGGGTACACCCTGTATGGGTCACAAGTCCATCACAAGGATACTATAGAGACAAACGAGACAAACAACAATTTACTCACACCTAGAGACAATTTAGAGTTACCAATCACCCTAAAATGCATGTTTTTGTTCTGTGGGAGGAAACAAGAGTACTCAAAGAAAATCTGAAAGTTATGCACCATAACTCATGTTCCCAGAAGGAAGGGAACGAGGTGCAACATACCGTATTTTCCGGTGTATAGGTCGCACCTTTTTATGGTTTTTTCAAGGCCTGCGACCTATACACCGGTGCGACCTATATATGGCTTGTTATCACTTTCGGCGAAACAAATTTTAAATCCAGCTCATTTCACAATTACGTTCATTTATTAAGGAAAAGTTCAGCTCAGACACATATTTGCTATAATTTTTATCAAACAAATAATTGTTTTTAAGTGTTAATCTTCTTAAAAGCCTTGCTGTGCGCTCCTGTGGCAGACATTTGCAGCAGAGCTAAACGTAGGTGCGACCTATACACCGGTGCGACCTATCTAGGGATTTTTTCCAATCTATTGGTGATAATTGGATGGTGCAACCTATACACCGGTGCGACCTATACACCAGAAAATACGGTACTTGCTATGGGAATTGCGCCCCGCGCGATTACCTGAAGGAATATACTCACACCTTTATGGTTAGGGGCGTCATCGCCACGCCAGAGGCCCCGCCCTCTAGGTACTTAAGCGGCTTGCGCCCCTCCACTTTCTCCAAAGTTGCACTTCACCGAGCTTTCAGCATTGAAAAGGGCCAGCTATGTTGCACCTCGTTCCCTTCCTTCAGGGAACATGAGTTATGGTGCATAACTTTCAGTTCCCTTTCAGTCTGGTCTCTCAGTGCAACATACTTGCTATGGGAACGTAATCCATTCACGCCCTTGAAATGCTCAGTAAAATGCATGCTAGAGTGAACGTCTGCCTTTGACCAGCAGGCATCCCAAGGCTACTTTCTATTGTGTGTTAGAAAGGACAGCCTGAGTGACGTCACCCGCAGTGACATCCAAACTGTAATGCTTTGCAAAAGTATGTAATGAGCTCCAATTCACAGCAGCACAGATGTCTGCAACTGGTACACCCCTGAATAATGACCAGGAAGTGGCCAAGCCCCTAGTGGAGTGAAAATGCACTCCAGAGGGTACCTGTTGACCTTTGCTACTGTAGGCCCTTTTAATGGCCTCAGTCACCCAATGTGAGAGGCGTTGTTTTGATAGGGCTCTCCCGGTAGCAGGTGCTGCAAAGCAGACGAACAGTTGGTTTGTTTTCCTCCATTCGGCTGTTCTCTGCATGTAGGTGCGTAAAGCCCTCACTGGGCAGAGAGCCTGTAGCCTTTCCTGTTCCTGAGTGAGGACAGGAGCAGGTGGAAAGGAGGAGAGATCAAAGTCTAGACTCCTATGGTTCAGAGTCAAGACCTTGGGAGTGTATGTGGGATTAGGCCTTAGTGTGACCTTTGACCCATCAGGGGCGAATCTGGTACACATTGGATGTACAGATAATGCATGGAGGTCACCCACGCGTATCACCGAGCAAAATGCCAGGAGTAGAGCAGTTTTATAAGATGGTAAATTTATCTTAACCTCGCTTAGTGGCTCAAATCGAGGGTCACAGAGGGCCCCTAGGACCAGGCCAAGATCCCAACCAGGGGTCAGGGTCCTACTGGGTGGTTTAGTCCGAAGGACACCTTTCATAAATCTTATTATGATTGGATGTGCTCCGGGTGTCCTGTGTCCCCAGCCTTCGTGACAGGCTGAAATAGCTGATTGGAAAACTTTAATCGTTGAATAAGAACAACCTTTTTCCAGTAAGTCCTGAAGGAAAGTCAGGAGCTGAGCCAAGTCGCATGCATAAGAAATAATATTTCTTTCTGAGCACCAGGCTTCCAAAATATGCCACTTTTGTACGTATAAAGATTGTGTTGATCCAGCACGGGCATTTTGTATGGTCAATACCAATTTCTGGCAAGCCTGACGCCATCAACCTGTTCTTTTCAGCCAACAAGCTGATACTTTTGGCAGTTCCTGGCCTAAGTGGTTGTACTGCCCCTTCTGGTGACACAGAGGCTTTTAACCCCTGGGGGTCAACCAGATTAGGAAGGAGGCCTCCTTGCTGATGTGCTCCCAAGTTACCTTGCTCAGGGTTAATTGAGGGCAGATGTAACCAGTCATCCTTATTAGATAGGTTTGGAGCAGAAAATCTATTTTCCTCCTCCAAGTTAGGAGTCCTAATGTGAGGCTGCAAGTTATGTAAACGAGCAGACCTCCTGACTCCAATCCGTTTTCTTGGGTGGTCCAGTCTACTGGTCCTTGGATTTAATGGAGCGTTGGTACCAGGTAAACCGACCGAGGTCTGTGTTTCACCCTTTGGGAGAATTAATTTTGAAAGCAGATTTGGACCAGCACAGAACGGGAAGTGACGTGCTGTCTGAGTACCGCTCGGGCATTATGTGTCCCTTGTTAATAACAAAGGAGCGCCTGCACTGTGAGAGCGTAAGGGTGTTCCTTTTGGTTTGGCAGACTTCAGATTATTTGGTGATAAAGAGCTTAGTCCTCCTCGAAAAACAGGAAGAGAGATTTGATTCGGCTCTGACTTGTTTTCATCCACAACAGGCTGAACACAGTCACTGTTGTGAAGTTGTGAAGTTTGTGGCTACCTGAGAGCGTCTGATGTAGCCACCCCGTCGTCAGACTCTGTCAGTTCACCTCCCTGAGGTGCGGACATGTCACATGTTCATCTGGTTAGTGTATTGGCTGTCCTATCATTCACAACGTAACGCGGGCTTGAGCATGTGACCCTCCCCACCTGTCTCCCTGAGAGGTGGGGGGGGCGGTTCGCAGATGCCTCTGTGTCTGCTCATTGCAAATGAATCAGAGGCACTCTGCTGGGGTTTATTAATTATGATAATACCCCGTGGGCCGTGAGGGAGAGGGGAAAAAAGACCATCTCCCTTTATGACGGCTTGCAGGCGAGAGGGACCTGTTTTGTTGAAGATTGTGTGTTGTTGTTGTTTTTTTGAGAGTCAATAAAACAGAGAGAAGCTGTTTCATGAACTTTATTCATGCTTATGTGCAATGACATATATGATTTTATGTCACTTACAACAGAGAAATCATGATTTGTGCATGCTATAAATAAACCAGCTGTTTGTACTATGTTACAAGCAAAGTCTGGACATGAAGGGATCATTCCCGTTACCACGTGGGCGGATGATCGTGTAACGTGGAAACGTGGACCTGGTTCATCAGGCACGTTTTTGTCTGTTGTCACGATTCGCCGAGGAGGCCCTGTGCTTGGTCGCCTGGCGGGGGACAAACCTGTTTTTGCTCCATGCGTGCTCGGTACGAGGTGGACCCTGCGGGGGTCTCTGCCTGGGCTCCTCCTCGTATGCTGGCCGCTTCTGCGGTGGGGCACGCCTTGCCGAGTGGTGCCGAGACTGCGCAGGTATGCTACCAACAGACTCCCTTGGGGGGGGCGAAGCTTCTCCGGGGAATGCCCAACCGGAGAGCTTCCGCCTGTCTGCGTCTTTGGTCCAGCTTGGTCTGAATTCACTCCAAAGCTTTACCAAACAATCCCTCCGGCTCTATCGAATGGTGGAGAAAAGGCACCTTTTGTCCCTCCGGGAGATCTGTCAGAGTCATCCAGAGGTGGCGGATCGTGATGACCACTTCCGCCATCCCCCTGCCCTGTGAAACAACAGCTGTCCCCATCATACGGAGTACAAAGTCCGTTGCTCTGCGGGCTTCATCCAGCAATTCGGCAGCCGCCTGCTTGTTCGTTGTTGTTTGGAACTGTTGCAGTTTTTCCGCTAGGTAAGCCTGCATTAACACGGACACATTCATGGTGTGTGCTGCAAGTCCCTGAGCCCTATAGCATTTCTCGAGTAGAGACGCTGATGCTCGACAAGACTTGCTTGGAAGAGTTGGTTTTGTTCCTGATGATTTAGGAGCCAGGTGAGACGCTAGTGTGTCCTCAATCTGAGGCACTTTAGCTATTCCCACTTCATCCATCCCGTCTACGTCGATGAACTGTGAGAGGGGAAGGAACATGGGGGCTCTTAGTTGAGTCTAGGTGCGAGTTAGTTCTGTGAGGAAGTCTGGGAACATGGGCATCTTTTGCCTCGTGGCGGCCTGCTGCTTCGAGTAAAAATAGTTTCCTACCAGCCTCGTGACCTGTTGGCGAGGCGGAGGTTCAGGCCATGGGATGTTCAGGGCGTTCGTTGCTCTGTGGTACAAGTCGAACAGAGCAGGGATGGAAAAGTCAGTTTTTGGGAGCACAGGTACCGGGGTCTGGGAGAGATCTTCACCCTGAACCTCCAGTTCCACGTCCGTCTCCTCCGTTGAAAATTCGTCCGAGGCTGAAATCGAGATCTCGTCCTCGTTCATCATGCCACGGGTGTCAAATTTGACCGTTAAGTCCACCAAAGGAGCCAGCACATCAGGGTTGTCACTCCATTTGACATGTGTGCTGTCATGTAGAGCCATGTTCTCTAACTCCGACGTGGGAGTGAGGGGCTCTGTGGTGTCTGCTTCCGCTGTTGTCGCTGAATTGCCCATGGCTTTGGCAACGAGGTCAACCCGATGCCGCAGCACCGCATCCATCATGAGGTTGCAGTGTGGGCAAAAGTCGGGCGTATCCAGTGCTGTTTTTGCATGAAGCATTCCCATCCAGACTGGACAGGCCTCGTGGGTGTCCGTTGCTGCGAGGGAAAAGCTGCATCCGCTGGGACAGGTGCGCAAAGTTGGACTCGTCGTCCAGCTGGTTTTCCTTGGAAGTCTCGTCTTTCGCTTTCCTTTCTCCAGAGGCATGTCCGAGATGAGGCGCGCAAGTCCTTCCAGAATCTTTTTTCTTGAAATGTCTCCTCTTTCGCTGGCTAGCTCGCTAGGAGTTAGCGAGGTAGCTTTTTTCTTGTTGCGTAGTTAGCGCCGTCAAGCAAAGCAACCTGTAGAGAGATGAGAAGAAAATACTTTGGGGTTAAGAAATGTGCCGGACTAGCTTTCGCTAGTCCAACAGTACGTAGGAATAATTCTCTGTATGTTCTGTGTAGGGAGCAAGCTGACCTCAGGTTGAGTGACGAAGCAACAGAGAAGTCCCGCGAAAAGGTAGTTCAGGTTTAAGCGAGGTGAAGGGCAAAAAGAGAAAGATGGACGGGCGCAAGCCGCTTAAGTACCCAGAGGGCGGGGCCTCTGGCGCGGCAATGACGCCCTTAGCCGTAAAGGCGTGAGTAATTTCCTTCAGGTAAAAGTGCAGGGGCGCAATTCCCATAGCAAGTATTTTGCACTGAGAGACTGAAAGGGAACTGAAAGTTATGCACCATAACTCATGTTCCCTGAAGGAAGGGAACGAGGTGCAACATATGCTATGGGAATTGCACCCCGCGCGATTACCTGAAGGAATACATTCACGCCTTTACGGCAAGGGCGTCAGCGTTGCGCCAGAGGCCCCGCCCTCTGGGTATTTAAGCCGCTGACGCCCATCCATCTTTCTCCAAAATGCACTTCACCGAGCTTTCAGCATTGAAAGGGCCAGATATGTTGCACCTCGTTCCCTTCCTTCAGGGAACATGAGTTATGGTGCATAACTTTCAGTTCCCTTTCAGTCATGTCTCTCGGTGCAACATATGCTATGGGAACGTAATTCATTCACGCTCTTGAAATGCTCAGCAAAATGCATGTGAGAGCATCCACCTTAAAAAGACAGGTATTTCCCAGCTGCTTTCTACAAGGTATGTAGAGAGCACAGGCTGAGAAGAAAAAATGCCAAACGTAAAAACATCAACTTGATGTTTCAACTGGACATATAGATAAAAAACACCAGGTAGAGACAGCCTAAGCGTGCTCCACTAGTGTGAATACTCATCATCCCCATTTTCTCTGGAACAACCCAAGAAACAGGAGGAAAGGAGCAAGGGACCCATTACACCACAATTAATTGGGTGGTAATGTGGGGGTAGAAAACCCAGGTCAAGCACAGGTTAACCTCCCAAGTCCCTAGGGAAAAGATTTACATATAAAAGGGGCACGACTGACAAGTGGGACCCATCCTGATGTCGGAGATCCGTTAAGGAGAGGGGAAATCCCTCCATTGAACATCTCCTAAGCAAACATATACACCAAGGGGGACCTTTGTGTATGTTGTTGCTGTTTGTTTAGGGATAAAGCGATTAAAGCCTTAGGCTCTCAGCCAGTTCCATTCAAAGGCCAGGCTGAAAGCTGCCACATCTCCGAACGTGGTTGTAGAAGCTTCCCCACTTGCCTGAGTCAGCAGGTCCCTGTGAGGAGGCAATTGCCATGGTATCCCTGATAACATTGAGATCAACTCCGGGAACCACGGTTTATGCGGCCATCTGGGAGCTATCTGGATCAGGGAGAGGGCTCCCTTGCGCACACGTTCCAGTGTCACCTCGATCAGAGGGACAGGTGGAAAGGCATAGTAGAGCACCCTTGCTAGCCAATCATGTGCCAGAGCATCTGTTCCCAATGGTGCGTCTGTTTCCCTCAAGGAGAAGTAAAGGTCACACTGTGAGCTAGCCTTGCAAGCGAACAAGTCCACTGAGGCTCTCCCAAATCATGACCAGACCTGCTCCACAATCCGTGGGTTCAGGCTCCATTCTGACTTCAAGAGAGGCCCTCTTGAGAGGGCATCTGCTCCATAATTTAGTTCACTGGGGACATGAGTCGTCCTAATTGACAAGATTCTTGGAGCACACCATGTGAACATCTTCTGTGTCAGTCCAAGGAGGGCCTGGGACCTTGTCCCTCCATCCCTGTTGATGAAGAACTCTGTGGTCCTGTTATCTGATTTTACCAGGACTTGCTGCCCAGCAATCAGACCTTTACTAAAGAAGTATTTTATTGACAGGAATACGGCCAGCAACTCCAGGAAGTTGATATGTAATCTCGCTTCTTGTTTATTCCAAAGGCTTTCTGATTTCTGCAGATTGCCCCCATTCTGTTTTTGAGGTGTCCGTCATGATGACCACATGGGATGACACCCTTCCCAGTGGGACCCCTTCCGTGAAAACAAACAAATCTCTCCAAGGTTCCAGGGCCTTCGGGCACTCTGAATCTATTCTAACCTTTCCTGCTTGACTAGGTAGGATGGGTTGTGTCCGTTGGTTTAGCCATACTTGTATGGCCCACATTTTCAACAACGCGTGTGGCACATAGGGAATGGCTGCCGCCAAGAGGCCTAATAGGTGTTGGCACATTTTCACAGGGACCTGTTGATCCAGTTTAAATCTTTCCAGGCAATGGCGAATAGAGGAAACCTGTTCTTTTGAGAGCCATGCTCTGTATTGGACAGTGTCCATCTGTACTCCCAGAAATAGGGTAACCCGTGATGGAGTTAGATCACTCTTTTGTAGGTTTATGACAAACCCAAGAGACTCCAGGTGAGAGATCACCCTATAGCAGTGTGACTGGGCCTGCTTTCTGCTTTCAGCCAGAATCAGCAGGTCATCCAAGTAATTCATAACCCTGAGCTCTTGATTCCTAAGGGGGGGTCAGGGCTGCATCCAGACATTTAGTAAATGTACAAGGAGCAGTCTTTAAACCGAAGTGTAAGGCTTTGAATTCATAAGCATTCCCTTCGAAGGCAAAACTGAGGCATTTTCTGTGTTTCCTCCACACGCCTATGTGGAAATAGGCATCTTTCAAATCCACTGTACATGCGTAGTCTCCTGGTCTCACAGACTGGAGAACCTGCCGCAGTGTAAGCATCTTGGACTTAAAAGTTTTTATTCTCTTATTCAGAGTCCTTAGATCCAGAATCGGTCTCAGGGAATTATCCTTTTTGGGCACCAGAAAGTACTTGCTGTAGTGGCCAGAGCATAGTTTGTATCTTGAGACCAAACTTATCACTCTCTTCTGTAGCATTGTGAAAACTTCCTCCCTTAACACATGTGCACGTGTGGTGTTAATCTTTGATTGTAGTACCCCCGTGAAGGGGGGTGGTCTCCTGGTGAACTGCAACTTGAGCCCATGACGTATGGTTGTCACGACCCAATCATTTGGTAGACACGCCTTCCAGGCCTGCGTGTGCGCCATGAGCCTGGACGGCATGCCCAATTGCTGCTCGTTGTGTTTTAGTGCTGGAGGGGTGGCCTTTGACCCCTCTCGCAAACTTTCGAGTAGGCTGGTCAGCCCAACAGAAGATATTGCGAGATCTAACCGTCTCCGGCAGAGCTTGTGTATCTTGCTGTGGTTCATAGTTTGACCACATGGTTTGTGTTTTATAAAAATGGGACTCTAGTCAAGAACCAGGGCAGTTTGTGCTTTGGTACTTTTATTTTTGTACATGCATGAAATAGTGTTTGTTTTGATTACACATACAGTAGGCGAGTCATGTTTGGTGCGTGCATACATGTCACCAGCTCCTCGTAGTATATAACAAGTAGAGACTGGGCTCAAAATGTTAGGTTACCGTACCGCTTGGGCGTACAAACCTGTAAAATTATCAGTTTGTCCTGCTTAATCAGTCCCGAATCTGAGTTCCACACGGGGTCACTGAAGAGGTCCTCGGACGGTACTGGAAAGTTTCACCGTCACCAGCGGGACTCTTCCGTAGGGGGCCACTCATGTCTTCCTTTGGGGGTGCAAAGCTTTTCCTTGGCAACCCCTCGCGGAGGGCTTCCACCTGTTTGCGTCTTTGTTCCAGTCTGGGCTGGACACATTCCAGGGCTACCCCGAAGAGTCCCGTCGACTCGACCGGGTGCTGGAGGAAGGTGGACCTCTGGTTTTCCGGGAGGTCCGACAATGTTAACCAAAGATGGTGCTGGGCGACAACTATTTCCGCCATTGCTTTGCCTTAGGAAATGGCTATTGTCCCCATCATGCGGAGCACGAGGTCAGAGGCACGGCGGGCCTCCTCCATGGCCTCCATTACGGCCTGCTCGTTTTTTGTTACCTGGATATCCTGCAGTTTTTTTCTGCCAGGTACGCCTGCACCATGGTTGATGCATTCATTGCGCAAGCCGCGAGGCCCTGAGCCCTGTAGCACTTCTCAAGTTGTTTCTCTTAAGCACGGCAGGCCCTGCTGGGTAGTGCTAGTTTCGTCCCCGTGGCTGCGGGGGCCAGGTGAGCCGCCAGAGTCTCCTCTATCAGGGGTGCGCTGACGAGGCCCACTGTCTCAATTCCCACGACATCAAGGAGTCAGGATAGTGGCAACGTGTTGGGAGCTCCGGGTTCCGCCCAGGAGCGTTTGAGCTCCATGAGGAAGTCCGGAAAAATTGGCATTTTTTGCGACATTGTCGGCTGCTTCACATATAAGTAGTTTCCCGCCAGCCTCGTAGCCTGTTGGCGAGGCGTGGGGTCTGGCCACGTGACCTACAGGGCATCCGCCGCCCTATGGCACAGGTCGAACAGAGCAAGGACCGACAAGTCCGGTTCCGGTAGGATTTGCGCCAGGTTCTGGGAGGAATCCACACTTTCTCCTCTGTAACCATATTCGGCGTCTTGGTCAGACACTTCGGGCGTCGAGTCCTCGACGGCAACTGAGGATTCCGACACGTTGTCCTCTCTGACTCGACGTTACATTCCAGGTCCACGTTCTCGAGCTCCGGTTCGGGAGCGAGCAGCTTTGTGCGACGTGCGACCTTCAGCGCCGCAGCCTTAGCCATGGATTTAGCCAACGCGTCCGTGCAGCATTTCATCACTACTGCCGACATTAGACGGCAGTTGGAGCAGGAGTAGGGGAATTACTTGCGCTTTTCTCTCGTGCAGAATCCCTAGGCAGACAGGATAGGCCTCGTGGGTGTCCGTCGTCGAGAGGGAGTAGCCACATCCGCTGGGGCTGTTGGTTTGCTTCTTCTTTGTCCTCCGTTTTCCCTTCTCGGGAGCCATGTCCAGAGACAAGAAGCGTTGAAGTTGGTCCTAGTTTCCTTTTGTTCGAAGCCGTCCTCTCCGTCGTCTTGCTTTCGCTGGTTAACCTGCTAATGGTTAGCAGGGGTTGTGACGCAGTTAGCGCCGTCGAGCGAAGCAGCTGCGGAAAGAGAAGAAAACTTTGAGGTAAGTAGAAAAATGCTGGACTAGCTTTCGCCAGCCCAGCAGTACGCAGGAACATTTCTCTGTACGCTCAGTGTAGGGAGCAAGCTCACCTCAATCGAGTGATGCGACAACAGAGAAGTCCCACGAAGTTCAGGTGTTAAGCGAGGTGAAGGGCAAAAAAGAGAAAGATAGATGGGCGTCAGCCGCTTAAATACCCAGAGGGCAGGGCCTCTGATGCAACGCTGACGCCCTAGCCGTAAAGGCGTGAATGTATTCCTTCAGGTAATTGTGCGGGGGCGCAATTCCCATAGCATATGTTGCACCGAGAGAACTTGACTGAAAGGGAACCTTGTGATAATTGTTAAGTTAGAAAAATAGAGACAAGAAAAGAAAGAGAAGTAATAAACACGAAAAGATATTTGAGATGAGAAAAAACAACAAAAGAACCATCTTACCACATCAAGCGTCATCCCACCTTGTGTACCACCACTATGTGTGTAACCCACCACGATCTGTGTAACCCACAACCGAGCTGTGCTAAAAAAATTACATATATCTGGTAAGTAATATTAATAAATAGTGTATTTAATAATATTAATCAATATTAGCAAACGAGATAGTTCTTACCTTGATGATATGGCTAATAGCCAAGGAGTAGCTTCTGGATCTCTAAACAGCTGACCGTTTATGTAAAGTCTATCCACAGAAATTGTAGCTCTTCTTCCTTCGCTTATATTTTTATTTCTGATCGGGAACAGAACGCGCCTTCTACTCAGAATTTCTGCAGGAAATTGGTCGTTTATGCTGAAGTTTGTGTCACGTAGTTCCCTACCTCGGCTTTTAACCTGTTGTTTTTGTTTATAATGCTCAAATTTAGCAATGATCGGCTGCGGCCTAGTACTCTCAGGTCTTTTACCTCAGAGGCGAAAGGTGATTGCATTAATCGCGTCACTCGGCAACTTCAGCTGGTTCTGAATGAAGGCCTGAACCGAGGCCTCCAGATCCTCATCCGTTCCCTCCGGAATTCCAGAAAAGACAAGATTATCCTGCATGCTTCTGGCTTGGATATCTAAAATTGACTCTTTCATTTTTTTTATTATCACCGGAAAGCTGCGTCATCTGAACGGTAAGTTGTTTCACTGTCCCCCTCAACTCCGTATTTTCATTAGCAAGATATGCTACCTGCTGCTGGCTAAATTCCAATGACTCCCTCAAGCCTTGAAATTCCTTATGTAGCACCTCTACTAATGCTAATCGGGCGTCCAAGCTAGACAACCTCTGGTCAATTGACTCCAGGATTGCCGTGAAGCCTGAATTATCCGCGGACGGTTCTGACGAGCTGTCTGAGCTTCCCTCTTGGTACTGTTTAGCATTTGGGGCGCTAGCTGAATCGCTAGCAGCGCCAGATGTAGCATTGGGTTTACTCATGACTAACCTTTCAAAATACTCTTCAACAAAGGTGGGCACCGCTAATTAAAAAAATAGTTCCACAATTTCTAAAACGCTTATTAATTTTTTTAGGTCCACAATTTCAAAAGCACAAATGTCTTATGAAAATTAGGGGAAGCTAATCTAATCCGCTATTTATATATTTCTATATTATATATATATATATATATATATATATATATATATATATATATATATATATATATATATATATATATATATATATATATATATATATATATATATATATATATATATATTTATATATAGCCGGCAGCGTTATCAATATTTGCACTACACTGCCAACTGAAAAGTAACAAAAATGATCCTAAAAGGATGAAATTACAAAAATCAAAGGATTTATTTAATACTTTACGTACATATATTCTATTCGGCCACGAAATTAACAAAAAATAGAATGATCTTTTAATCCCTAAAACCACGTTTAAATCTCAAATACACGGGTGTGTCGCCACCGCATTTATACATAGTAACCCAAATACATGAAACTAACGACTCGCCGTCGAATGGTCGACACAAAACGCACAATAAAATCCTCCGGCCACGTTAATTTGGCTTGAAACAGCGGGGTTCTCTATCCATTAGTAACCCAGCACAACCAACAGGCAGACACAGCGTTAGCGTCTATAGGTAGTCAACAGATTTAATGAAAAGTAACTAAAATACATAAAAATAACGACTCACCGTCGCGTGGTCATCACAAAACACACAATAAAATCATCCGGCCACGTTAATTTGGCTTGAAACAGCGGGGTTCTCTAAGGATTTATCCAAGTACCCAGCACAAACAGTAGCTACAGTTCACCCGAGTTCACCTCTGAGTGACCCGGAAGTTGTCATCAAGATGGAATAGTCCATTTTTAGTAGGGGGATAAAGAAATCGACCGTTTTTTTTATTGCGTATTTAATGATCGTTTTCATCGTAACTATAATTATTTTTATGTTAAATGTACATTAACAAGCAGGATCAATGTTAGTGATGTAGGTGACTGCACGGGGCGAGGCGGGGCCGGGGCCACTGCTGAAATGGGACCCCCAGGCATTTACCTACATGGTAGAGCCGAGTCTGTTCTCAGCTCTGCCCCCCTCACCCTCACACCCTTTCCTCCTCTCTGCTGTTTACGGTGGGGAAAAAGGTAAAAACAAGCAGCATAAGAGCTTGTAAATAAGTTTATTGGTTTTTACTGATAGATAATTAGTTATTAGCGGTACTGCATTTTAAATAAAAATAGCACAAATCCGCTTATGAATTATAAAAGTTAGTCAATTCACAAAAACGCTGACAAAAAGTTTAAGTCCACTGTAAGCGGAATAGCACTTTAGCGCTCCCTAGCGTTCATCCGCCCACCTTTGCTCTTCAACAACAATTCAAGGCTCTTCAAAGTCTCCCCGTCCAGTTTTGTTGAAGTAATGAAAAAAATTGGTTATTAATTTGTAGTACTTTTTAAAAATGATCTTACATTTAATTATATAGTTTTTATTTAAATAAATATGGATTTACCAAAGCTTTATCATAATATTCACACACAAGTTTTAGAGATTTTCAGCAGCAGCTCATTGCACCTCCGCCCTCCTCAGTGACAGGAAGTATTCTGAGCTTCTGAGCTTGATGGTTCTGAACAGTATACAGTATTAGCTGTTCTTGGGCTGCTCTCTTCTAGAGATCTCTGAGGTTGATCTGCTGGAGCACAGCTGCTCCATTTTGTCAGCCCTTGGTGTTTCTCAAGATTTTTGTGTTCTGTCTTTCTGATATATAGAACAGTATTTTGTAACTTGTCGACTACCGCAATGTCTGATTGTTTAGCCATCACGTGTTTCTTTGTCTGGATCAGGAAGTGCCTAGCTGCGCGCTGGACCGAGCGCCGCGCCACGCTGTGTGAGCGCCGTGCGTGCGCCGCTGCACAAGCCTTTTGAACGCTCGCGCAAACGCGCAAAGCTCTTTTTTTACGACCGCGCACGCTTGCGCGGTGTCTCACAATAAACTGCCCTGGTGGCGGACTGTTTTGTATGACACACAAATGAATTAAATTCCTCTTCTTTATCGCTGATCGGGCCTTTTCTTTTGTTTTTTTGCCTAAAGTCAAGTAATCGCTTCATCCTCCGTTCACTCCATGACTGAAATGAATGAATTCATGTCCTACCTGGCAGCGCGATGTTTTAACTATTTCCTGGTGGGCTGTGAGCTGCTGGAATAGCGCTCCCTGTTTTTATTTTTTAGAAGTTTATATTAACATATAAAGTTAGAAAGACCGCAGCAGCAGCAGCGGAGCGAACAGCTGCTCGTCTGGAGCAAAGCCAGCGCTTGTATCACTGAGCTGTCAATCATTTCAGTAGGCGTGTCAGCAAGTGACCAATCAGCGACCTCAGTTTGTCCTGCTCTGCGCGCAGCTGCTCACATTACAACAAGGATTTGGAGCGAGAACGCGAGCATTTAATGTGAGAAAGAAAGCAGAGCTCTGCCCGTGAACGCGTGCGCACAGAATGCGCGCGTAGAGCAGCGTATATGGAGAACGCTCAGCTTTTCCTCGGTCCTTAGAGCTGTCATTCTCCACCACCCTTGGTAGTGTCTCCCATTTTGACTGTGGGACATTAAATCAATACCCGGCACAGTTTTTCAAGTACAATATTTCTGCTATTTGTTCTTTGGCAGGTGAATCCTGAGCAAAATTCTGGAATGTTTTTGATAATTCACAAAAAATTTGAAAAACTCATGTTGACTCACTTTTTTTTTTTTTTGGCATGATTATGAATATTCGAGTTGTCACATATATGGATGCAGCTCAAGACAATTGTGCTTTGATAACATTTCCAGAAGAAATGTTTTATTGATTCAGATACATTGTTTGGATATTGTCCACAAGAGAGAGGGTGAGCACCGGAGAAGAAGGCATGCCCCAAAGGCCATCTTAGCACCAAGATAGTTTTTTTTTGTTTTGTTTGTTTTCCACTTTGGTTTAGCCTGTTGGTGGAGAAGCAGTTTTAATTGGTGTTTCCTCAGACTGATGAAGCCCTTCGGATGGAGGGCCAAACATCTCAGCACAAAAACGAAACTGTCCTGAGATGACCTGACTGAAAATTGTTGGATTTTATACCTGGATTATTGAGCATGGACTTTGGCGTTTGAATATTGTTCTCCAAATTGTGTTTCCATTGTTTTATTTTTTCTTTGTTGATCAGAGCTTAAACTGACCTCCTACCCATGACTTTTCATGTGCATAAGATCTGACCCCAAACTTTGCACAAACAAGAGGCTGCATCAACCAAAGAACAGAAGAAAGCATTAACTTTGAGTATTTAATTTGTGAGTGAAAAGACAAGCTGTTGAGGAAAATGTATCACTGGATAACATTTATAACATTTGAACACATTCAATGTACTTTTCAATGTATTCCATTCTAATTAACAGATTATTAGATTCCATCTGCATTTTCTCTATTGCAAAAATACTACCGGGGCCCTAATATTGTTAAAAGCTTATTTTTTTCTGGAAATTTTAAAGAGATTTTAAAAGCTATCAAACGGACAATATTTTACTGATACAAGCTAAAGTTTCACTTTTGAAACAGCTTATTGAGACATTTACTCCTGGATAAAATGTTTTTCAGTAGTTGCTTGGTGTTCATTATCAGAATTATTAGGAAGAAAATAGCTTTGTACACTAATACAATTTTATGAGGTTGCTATTTTCTCAGCTTAAAAAAAAGAGCAAATTAACTTTTTTTCTGACAGAAACACCTTTTCATAGATCATGAAGTTGATTGATTTGTATCAGTCTGACTGGCAGCTAGCAACAACTCAACAAACAAAAAAACATATAGTTAATTAATTTGTTTCAGTCTGACTGGCAGCTCATTCTCAGGATCACTGTGAACTGATAGTGCTTTGGTCAGAAAAAAAACCACACAATCAAATGAACAAACACACAATAAATAAACAAATATTGCCATATATATATATATATATATATATATATATATATATATATATATATATATATATATATATATATATATATATATATATATATATATATATATATATATATATATATATATATATATATATATATATATATATATATATATATATATATATATATATATATATATATATATATATATATATATATATATATATATATATATATATATATATATATATATATATATATATATATATATATATAT